>WUQG02407028.1:0-16741 GCA_011317285.2 Androctonus mauritanicus | reverse complement strand
ATTAACCTTTAAATATCAGTAAAACAATGATAATGTGATGGGTTGCAACCTTTTCTTTTAATAAAAAATTATTGACAGATCTCCAACGTTTGAAAAATATTTCTCCAGATCTTTCATTTAATAAAATTAAAAGGTGAAATTAGAAATTTTATTCTTTCTTCAGAAAAGTTACGAGTTGAATATCCATAACAAGAAATTCTGGAAAGGACTAATCACCAACTTAGTCAACGTGTAATTTATTTCTGAGTGACTAAAAATAACAGACTAGAATGTATGCCATTCTACCGCATTATCTATATGATAAATATCATAAGAATCTATTAGCTGAAATTTGAACCATTTTTGAACGACGGATAAATTATTAGTGCAGTATTTCTCAGAAAAAAACCGATTTAAAATTCGGATGTAATTTAAATTCTAAAAAAAATTAGTGTTAATGGCAATAATTTTAAATATTAAACAGAAGGAATACTTACCTGGCGGAAAAAATAGCATGCAGAATTTATTTGTTCGTTTAAATCACAAGGTTTAGACAGAAGTTTTACATTTTTACACTTAGGGAATGTTGGCTAATATAGTTGCTAAATCAGATTGCTATAAAGCCTAAAATACAGTTGGTTCCAGAAAAGTGTTCACTTGTTTGGCAGAGGTGAGCTTACAGGAAGTTGATTGGTTATTGTTTGTCAATTCGAACCTGCATCCTGGAATCTAAAAGTGGACGCATCCTTTCTGACTAACAATAGGGACGAGGAATTCGACTGAGATAGATTCATTATAACCCCTTTTAACTGAAAAGGATAATGGCTGCTCACTATTTCAAGCAAGGCGCACTTTCTAGGCATGAACTAAGTAAATAAATAACGCACTCTAATATCATTTTCTGGATTTTGAATATCGGTAAAAAGAGTATGATATTTACAGCTTTATTTTTTTTTTAAGTCTAATATATTAATATAGCCTTATAAGCATATAAATATATAAATTATATATAGATATTTCTTATATATTCCATCGATTATAAGAATGAAATTTTATTTGCCTAAATGTGATTTATTTTGAGGTTTAACCTGAAAAAAAGACTTCATATCGAGAAAATGGAGCCATGTTTTATGAAATATAACACTAGATTTTTAATTGAAATATACCTATATAGATCAGCCGAATTGGCCGCGTTCAAACGCTTCGGCTTTCCAATCTTCCACTCTACTCTAAAGGATCCAGGTTCGAGTCTCGGGTCCCAGCCCTTGAAAATATTTCTCATGGGGTCCGGGCCCAGCCCGTCGATCCCCGTCCTCCACCATCCAGCTGACCCCTCTGCAGGGGTGGGTAGCCTGTAGAAAGACTTGTTTCGTCCCGCCACTTAGTGTTCTTCCAGAATAAAAAGTGGCATCATCTGTTGAAAAAATAGCAATCGTTTTCTAACGACGATTATTAAAAAACGATAACGATTCAAACATCGCCGATCAAAATTTGTTCGACCAAATAATTTTTAAGAAAATTTATATAATTAATATTTATTACATCGATTTTAATATATAATACAGTATTGCTAAATAAAATTAAATAATGGTGATAAACTTACATTTAGCACCTGGTTTGTTTATATATTTTTATGTGAGTTTTATTATCTATCATCAGACTATAAAATAAATCTTGGTTATAAAACTTAAATAAAGTTTTATGTTGTAGGATATTTTATTAATCTTGCAATATTTATCACAATTTTGTTAAACGTTCGTTGATATATTATCATCAATTTGTTATTGTACTAAAAGAATTGTGGATTCAAATTCCCATTTTTTTTTAACCTGGAAATATTATCTTCAAAGAATTTATAATCTTTGAAGATAATATTTCCAGGTTAAACAGATGGACAACAACTTTCAGTCAACTGCCATAAATTTATCATTCAATACAAGTTTCGTATGATAAAGTTTTTTTAATTGATATTTTTCATTGTTATTTAATATGCTAATAATCCGATTTAACTAATAATAAAAGTTTAGTGTTATTACGTATTTTATTGCGACTCACCTCCTACTTAAATATAGAACTTTTTGCTACTTTCTTTATTCATTACATTTTATAAGTTACTTTGGTTAATAAAATAAACTTTATTATATTCCAGATTTTTATGTGTTTTTTTATTAATTCAGATGTTCAGAGTTAAGCCATTAAAATATTTCATAATTACAGCTGTACTTAAATAATTCAATACTGAGAGCACCATAATTCTGGCAGTTGATCATTTCCAAAACGATTGTAATAAATAAAGAATCTCGCTATTATTATGGTATGCTTAATTTCGTTATCCACTTCTCTTTCACTTCCCTCTGTTCCTTTATATCCTTCTTCTCTTCTCCCTCGTCATGAAAGATTCTGTAAAAGAGCTGAGTAAACTCTACCGTTGTAAGTATACTATACTTAAAATATAACAATTCATGCTTAAAAATAACTAATTAATGAAATTGTAAAATGATTTCAGTTTTGAAAAATCCGAAAGAATCTCGTTCATGTGCCGTAGAAAAAAAAACAGCAGAAAGTGTTTTTGTTTTTCTTTCTAATAAAATTACTGTACCTATAAATATATGTGTTCTACAATTGTCATTTATGTAGATGATAGATTTATTTCGAAAATGCATGCCAAAGACGAAATCTCTGGAAAATTTGGAAGAGATGACGGATTTTATTACAATAAAATGAATCCAGAGGTAATTTTTTAGTAAAGCAAAATGGAGTATTAAACTGATAGTAAATCTAACATTGCACGTAATTGTTTGAAAGAAATCTGCTAAAGCCACAACTTGTTTGGATGCAGGAATACTGAATTTTATCGCAACTGATGCAACCCATTTGCCTACAGTTCTGGTAAGAAATTTAATATTTATATCTTAGTTCATCAATATCGATATAAATTTTAACTCTTATATTTTTGTAAAATTGCATGTTTAAAGTGAAAAAAAGCGAAGAGTGAAATAATGATAACTGTTTTATTTCTGACAACTGCTGAAAATTAATTTATGTTATAAAATTGTTAAGAAATCTTATAATATATTTTTATTTCTTTAGAAAAGAAAGTTTTCAATCAAATTTTACACTGTATGTTTTGAATCCTTTTCCTAAACAAATATTAAAGAAATGAAGCAAAAATTGTAATAAATCGTATCATTTTAGACGCAATAAAAAGCTATCGTTACATTAATTTATCACTTTAAATTAAAATTTGAACGGAACCGGTAAAAGAAAGAAAAATCTCATTCCATTATAATAAGTTATATTTTCTTTTAATTGAATATGTAATTTTAAGTGGTTTCGTTATAATAATTAAAGGATAAACAGTAATAGAATTAAAGAGGTAGATTTCTACTTTGACTGCCCCGCGTTTTCATGTCTAGAGCAACACGTCTATAAGTTATGATATGGTGCAACTTAATGCTGTCATTTTTCATGCATGATAATGTAGACGTTACTATGCATGTGAATGCATATTAACAGCTACTTTAATGTGTGCGCACGGAGCCGCGAAAACGTGAGGCACTTAAAGTAGAATCATATTCCATAGTTATGTATAAAATAAATATTCATAAGTAAATTTTATACATTTCATTAACCTTTAAATATCTGAAAACTATGGCAATTTGAAAAGTTCCAACCTTTCTTTTAATAAAAAACTGTTGCAGATCTCCAACGTTTGAAAAATATTGCTCCAGATCTTTCATTTAATCACATTAAAAAGGGAAATTAGAAATTTTATACTTTCTTCTAGAAAGTTATAAGTTGAATAAGCATAAGGGGAAATTCTGGAAACGACTAATCATCAACCTAGTCGACATGTAATTTATTTCTGAGTGATTAAAGATAATATTCTAGAATATATGCCATCCTACCGCAATAGCTATATGATAAATATCATAAAAATCTATTATATAATATCCCTGTTATTAGCTGAAATTTGGACCATTTTTTAAAAACGGGTAAATTATTACTGCAATATTCCTCAGAAAAAACGGATTTAAAAGTCGGATTTAATTTACAACTTCTTGTTTGTCCTAAACTGTAAAAAATTTGGTTATTGGAAATAATTTGAAATATTAACAGAAGGAATACTTGCCAGATGGGAAAAATAGCAAGCAGAATTTATTGATTCATTTAAATCACAAGGTTTAGACAGGATCTTTACATTTTTACACTTGGGGAATGTACGAAGATTAACACAAGACTGTCTTGAAACTTTATTTTCTATAGTAATAACGGAAGGAGAAAACAATGTTACTCCAGATGCTACAAAGTTTCATGCAGCTTTGAGGACAGTAATGTGCAGTCAGATTGTAACACCTGCAAATAATAGTAATTGTCAAATTGACTTCGATAAATTTTTATTGCAAAAAAAGAGATCTTGAAAAAAAAGTCAAGTTAATTATTGTGCAAAATACACAGAGATCCGATAATGAGACATTAAATTTTGATGGTGATATCATTGAATTAAATTCACTTGCTTCACTTTAACATGTCCCCTGACCACGTTGTAGAAATCGAATAACACGAATCTGTAGTTAACCGATGTATATTTAAAAGTTTATTAAACTATATTCTGTATTTATTATTAAATTTGATTGTTATCATATATTTTATTAATATTGAATTATACCTGTTACTCTGAATCGCTGAATTCTTCTACGCCGCTTATGTTATCATCAGAATCAGTAGTTGTGATTATTAATTTTTCTCCAACGTTGTCGTGAAACAAATCAGCTTTCCAAAATTGTTCCTCAATAGAAAGCACATGCTTTATATATTGTTTCCAGTTTTCGAGAGTTACCATTTTTATGGCTCGCTTGGCTAAATCTTTCACTTCACATAATTTAAATGATGTATTGTTACGATTCGATATCCTATTGAAATGGCTTAGAGTCAGATCAAGGGTTACATTGTAACCCTTGATGTAACCCTTGATCTGACTCTAAGCCATTTCAATAGGATCAGTTGACAATGATAAGGTGGTAAACGTAAAATCGTATGTCCATACTCAGCTGTTAATACGTCAATCTTAAATTTATCATATTGATCTTTAAGTTCATCAATCAAGTCCAATAATTCTGATTTCGACATATCATTTTGGTATGCTATTTCTTTAGATGTTAACCAATTTTTTATGTTCGTCTTCGTCCAAGAATTTGTTGGCAGTTTCTCGATTTTACAGCTGTAGTAAGGGGCATTGTCAATTACTATAACACTGTTTGGTTCTAGTTCCATCAGAATAGTTTTCAACCAATTTTCGAATGTTTTCCATTCATTTCCTGGTGGTAATCGCCGTTTTTGAGCAGGAAAAATTAATTCTGCTTCATTTAAAAATCCATTTTCACTTCCTATATGGGCAATAATCAAACTTTCTTCTTGACCCGAAGGATTTCTTAAACCTGTAGAACGGCCTTGCAAGAATGCTTGTTTCGCAGAAGTAACTGTAGTATCTTCTCTCACAGATATTGAAGTATGGCCAGCGTTAACCCATGTTTATCAATATAACATATTTGCCTGTTGTCAGCACGATATTTTCTAATAGAGCGTAAATATTTATGCCTCCAACAAACTGTGTGTGATCTTTCAATTAATAAAGCATTGCAGGAACGTTTTTTTTATATTCAAAACCTCTATCTATTATTATTTTATGTAATGATGATCTTGAATAATTTGGCAGTCCATTATCTTCATTGATTGCTTTTGATATTTTATCTAATGTTGGAGATTCGTTACGGAAGAAACACTCGTGGATTTTGCCTTTTATAGACGTACGGATAATGTCGTCTATGTTATCTTTCTGGCTACGTCGTTTTCTTTTTCGCGTGGAGTTGATACAGTTCCATTATGTAAAAATTCTCGTCTACATGGAAAAACTGTTCAACAAGATACACCAGTATATTCAGCTGTTGTAGATGCAATATAGGTGACACATGCTTCGGGATTATTCTGGAACAACTTCTCATATGCATTAAGAATAAGTTGTCTCGATGTACTATTTACTATTTTTCCACTGACATTTTTCCAATATCTTGTCGGCTTAGTGGATAACTCCATTTCTTTTCGCCGTGTCAATTAATAGCAGAATATTAAGTTATGTTGTTACTGTAGAAAAATACCTCACATGTACTCTTTAGTTTCACTTTGTAGGTTGAGTATCAATCTAAATACAACTACAATTTCCACGACTATCAACATTAATAACAAATATTTTTTTATAAACTTCCATTTTATATTATTTCTACGGCATTATAATCACAATTTTCATCCTTTTGCACTAATTATCGTATGTTATTTCACGCTTTATATTTTCTTCGCGTAAAGTCATTTATTTTCAAAGACCAATAAAGATGCAGCTAATGCACCTAACAACACCTCCAATGTTTACATCAGCTTCTTCTTAACGAAAATACACTATAGGAATTACCCGCTCACATAAATGAGCAGAAATATAATCTTGTGATTTAATCGGCTAAACGGTAGATTACCTGCTGATGAAATGCGTGTCGCGTCGCATCCGGCAGCGCGGCATCGCCGGTATTTTTTGATGGAAAACGCTTGATGCGAAAACGCCTCGCTGCCGTATGCGACGCGCACGTCTTCAACCAGCAGATAATCTACTATTTTCCATTTAATCTTACGATGTTGTATATAACGACGAAAAATACCTCCGAACTCGCGTAGGGAATCAAACATCCTAGAGAGAATCAAAGAGAGAATCGTAAATTTGCATCCATTATTACGTTACAGCGCCATCTGGGAATTCTGTCTTTTTACAGGAACTACAATTTCAATTTAATTTTTATTCTTTAATTTTTAAATTATTAATAACAACGAATAATTTTGGCTGTCGAAGACATCCAAAACTTAGAGCTTTCTAAAGATACCCTATTTATAGAAATCGGTACAGTAGTTCAACCGAAAAAGTCACATACGGCCAGCCATATTTGATAATTAATAATATAATGATGCTAATCGTGATCACGTTTAAAAGTTTGAAATAATCAAGCAATTTATTTGAATCATTATTATAAATTGATAGAAATTAAAATATATTTCACAATTTGTCATATTTTTTTAATGTACAGGATACGTATAAACATGTAAATTTTCTCGAAGCCAACTATCCTCTACAATTTAAGTAATTCTGCCCATCTCTGTCAATGTAGGCTAACATAATATATTCAGGAAAATTTATATTATAATTTCCGATTTAAATTCTGCTCTTGCCGAACTGAATCACGAAAACAGAAAACTGAAACTGAAATTTTCGGTTTCAGATGAAATCGATTTTAGACTTCCGAGTAAACCGATTATTTTTAACCGAATAATATGCTTTCAATTAATACGTATATTTCGATTATTTAAAATACAAATAATATTTTTTTTCAACAATTCAGAATTTAATAATTTAAAGAAACCAAAAAAACTTCTTTATAAAAATCAAGTTCCACTTTACTATTTACTCACAGTTATGTTTTTTTTTTTTTCTTATTATTATTACTTTCATTTAGAAAGACAATCCTAGATAATAAAAATATTTTTAATTAATTTTGATTAATAAATATTAAGGTAAAAATATTTGTCATAAACATTTTGTAATAAGACATACCTCGATTATTCGAACTAGTTCAGCATTTCCCATAAAATACTGATTTACGAAAGGTCCAAAGCAATTTATTAATTCTTGTTTATCCTTAATTGTAATTTAAAAAAATAGCGTGTTATTCGCAATAATTTTAAATATTAAATAACAGGAATACTTACCTGATCGGATAAACTACAAGCGGATTTTATTGATTGATTTATATCAGTAGGTTCAATCGGTACATTTACAGTTTCACACTGAGGGATGTTGGCTAATATAGTTGCTAGATCGTACTGCATCACAACCTAAAATACATAAAAACACGTATAACAGACAATAAAACATTAACTTACAAAAAAAATTCAAAACATACCTGTGCTATATTTCTATCTTTACAACACTGAATTATTTGAGAAGGATCACTTTTACCTAATTAGAGAAGCAAACTATGCAGAAATATATTTAAACATGGCTTTATAAGAAACAAAAATTCTTACTTACTACAAAACTGATTGTAATAATCGTTTAGTTTATCAGCTTGAGAAAAATAAAAACTCAAAAACAACGTTAAACAAACGATACACTTCATATTGATTCAATTCGAGTTGAATTTAATTTCTGATGTTCTTGGTAATGAAATTATTTCTAACTGTTATCGGATTTATATAGGAATCTATGATTAATCGTTTTTTAAAGATGATTATTAGAAAATCGTCACGATTCGTATAACGCCAATCAAAAACTGTCCGAGCGAAAAAATGTTTTTTTAAAATAAATTTTTCTAAAGCGGAATCGTAAGATGATGATTCGTTTTTAATAATGCAACATAATCGTTATTTATTGAAGCAATTACATGTAACAAACATCGATTTTAATATCTAATACAGTATTACTAAATAAAATTATATAATGATGATAATGTAACATCTAGTAGCTAGTTTGTCTATATACTTTTATGCAAGTTTTATTATCCGTCATAAGACTCTAAAATAAATCTTAGCTGAAAAATTTCAATAAAGTTTTTATATAGTGTGATATTTTATTAATATTGCAGTATTTATCACAGTTTTATTAAACGCCCGTTGACATGTTATCATCAATTTGTTGTTGATGATAAAATAATTGTGGATTCAAGTTTCCGTATCTATTAACCAGGAAATATAATCTTTAAGGATTATATTATAAATCCTGATTTATTAATTTAAAATGAAATTAGAGATCTATTTTTCTATTATCTTCTGTATTATTATTATAATAAAAGAATACTCGAAATTTATTTTCATGGTATATTGAATTTTCAGTTTAGACACAAATAATACAGTTATTTTGCAGTTAATTAATAAATTGCGTAAAATTTTGAATATGTTCAAAACTCTTAGTGTATTAACGCTTTCAGTTTTAAAAAAGAGAGAGAGAATATAAGCTACTCATCTGTTTTAAGAAACATTGAACATTGAAGAAACGTTATCTCTGAATCTGTTTTAAGAAACGTTGAGAGAAAAAAAAATCATTCATCTGTTTTAAGAAACGTTGGAGTTACTTTAGTAACTTTGGAGTTACTTTAGTACAAAGTTAACTAAACTTAGTTAACTTTGGAGTTACTTTGGAGTTAGTTAACTTTGGAGTTACTTTAGTACAAAGTTAACTAACTTTGGAGTTACTTTAGTAACTCCAACGTTTCTTAAAACAGATGAATGATTTTTCTATCATCACTTATCATTCTCTAAATAGAATGATAAGTAGTGGTAGAAAAATCTGAAGATGTCCTAAATATTTCTATTCACAATGAATAATTTCTTTCGATTATTTAAGTTAGTATTATATTCCATAGCTTAGCATATTTCAAATTTATGAATTTTCAATTCTTTCAGCTAATAAAATTTTTCTTTAAAACTACTATACTATCAAATATTATTTCTTTATTTTAAAAAATGAAATTATATACTGAACTAAAAATTTTTACTCTTTTGTTTTTTGGATATATACATGTACATCGCTTTCTGTGTATATTAGATTTATCTATGTATATATATATGTGTGTGTAATAATTTCAAGAATAAACTGGATCAAGGATCTCTCTGAAAGTTTATTCATTTGCATTCCCTCCAACACACACTAATTATTCCATCATATTTCTTCCCTTCTATTAATCTGATCTATTTTTGCAAAATATATTATATATATATATTGGTATTTAATAAAAATATTTTACAAAAATAGATCAAATTCTATTCTAGAGCAGGTATACTAAACAGAAGATTTTGTGGATATTAAACAGCGATAATAATGTACAAAATGAATGTCCCTATTCAGAGGTTTAAACTGATGAAACTGAGCAGATTAATAGAAGGGAAGAAATATAATGGAATAATTAGACAGTGTGGGAGGGAATGAAAATGAATAAACTTTCAGAGAGATCTTTCATCCAATTTTTTCTTGAAATTATTCTTTTGTCGTATAGCCTTATATAAAACAGTTACTATTTTTGAACAAAGAGGACCTAATAATGTATTGTAATGAGACAAACAGTCGCATTTCTAAGACTGCGTCAGAATGTTAATGTTAAAACTAAACAAAATCTTGAATAAAATTTACAAGGGACCTTCCCGATTTTGTGAATTTGATTTCTGTAAATGCATAGCACCATTCGATAGAGCATCTTAAGAAATCTCTAAACAGACAATATTTATCGGCAGACCGCTGATGAGATGAAAGTTACAGGAGTTTAAATTTTGCATAATAACTGGCATTATATCATTTTCAACAGATATAGTACACGTTTAATTGCAACTATTGTGTACCTGGAGAATGATAGTGTGGTTTTGACAAAAATGGGAAGAACAGCGAGCACATTTGAAGAAAAGTAAAGATAGACTATCGGATTCATGACATGTTTCACAAGTATTGAAATTAAAGAAACTCATTGACTTCCAATTACCATTCCAATTTTCCAAATATGATCCGATATTCTTTTTACAAAACTGGATATCTTGACGGCGACATTAAACATTTATTACAACTGTTGATTACTACTTCAGTTTCAATACTTGTGAAATATGTCATGAAATCGATTGTCCATCTTAACCTTTCTTCAAATGTGCTCATTGTTCCTCCCATTTTTGTCTGAATCATACAATCATCCTTAAGGTAGGCCTATACGGCAGTTGCAATTAAACATGTACTGTCTGTTGAAAATGATATAGTACATTATTCTGTGAACTTTGAACTTCTGTAGTTATTATTTATCAGCGGTCCGCCCATAAATGCTGTCTGCTTAGAGGATTCTTAAGGTTCTCTATCGATATTTATGAGCGGACCGCTGATAAAGAATATGAAAGTAAGGAATAAAGAATGATGATAAAGAAAATTTTAAATTTTCTTTATCATCATTCTTTATTCCTTACTTTCATATTCTTTATCAGCGATGATAAAGAATTTTTTCAGACAAATGATGATAAAGAAAATTTAAAATTTTCTTTATCATCACTTTTCAAATTTTCTTTATCATCATTTGTCTGAAAAATTCGACAGTTATGAGATCAGAAACAATTCTGGAATCATCAATTAGAAAACACCAAACAGCGAACCGACAGCAATAAAATTTATCATTAAAAATAACTTTATTATAAAATATAAAATTTATATTTATTTATAATTTATTTTGAATATATCATTAATTGTTTTGAAATCTTTGTAATTTTAGTCGTTCAAAACAAAGTTTTAAAACAGTAAATTTTATCACTCAAAAAGCTTGTTTTGAATGACGAAATTTAATTTGCAAAAAATAAAATATAACCACTAGAAGTTTGAACAACAATAATTTGATTTTTTCTTTATTTTTCGATTTATTATTAAGTTATTTTAAAAATTAATCACAAGTTTTTCTTGTGTATAATTTTTAATAGTAATTATCCATAGATTAAGCTTTGATATGTGTTATTTATAATTTTTTTAATAAAATATACCATGCATTATGGACAACATAGTATAGACATTATCCAAAACTTTTTTAAATTAAACGTTTAGTATTCACTAGATATTGCCCGCTCATATAAATGAGCGGTAATATTATGATTTAATCTTATTACCTTTGAATATCACTGAGAAACTCCTCCGAATTGGTATAGATAATCAATCCCTCGATACATATCGATGTGATACTCATAATCGTTAAATGACGGCCATTTTTAGGTTACAGCGACATCTGTAAATATTGTCTATTTATAGGAACTACAATTTTAATTTAATTTTTATTCTTTGCCTTTTAAATAATTAATAACGATAAAAAATTTTCATTATCGCAGAAATCCAAGTATTACATCTTTTTAATGATATACTATTTATAGTAATCGATACAGTAATTCGATTGCAAAAGAGACATCTAGCCAGGCACGTTTCGTTATTAATATACAGGGTGTTTCAAAACTATATGTCAGAAATGTAAAGGCAGGTAGAGGGGACCTAAATAAGCAGATTTCTTATAGGAACGTGGGTGCGGAAATGCCGCGAGAGGGCGCTGTTGAATTCGACAGATGAAAGCGCTTCGCTGCATCGAACATCCGCTTCGTGACATGCCTGACGTTTTTACTAATGTATACCAATCCATGCGCCGCCGCTGTGAATCTTGTATCGCTGTTGATGGTTGCTCTTTCGAGCAGTTATTGTAAACTGTTTGATAAATTGTTGCTTTCTTTTGTCTTTACTTGTCTTTCCACTTACCTGTTGTTAACACTGCCTTACATGCTAGCACTTCAACGCTGCATTTCCGCACCCACATTCCTATACGAAATCTGCTTATTTAGGTCCTCTCTATCTGCCTTTACATTTCTGACATATAGTTTTGAAATACCCTCTATACTAGAAATTAACCGCTCACATAAATGAGTGGAAATATGATCTTGTGATTTAATCGGCTAAATGGTGGATTACCTGCTGGTGGAATGCTTGTCGCGTCGCGTTCGGCAACGCGGCGTCAAATATAACGCATTTTTAACATGTCCTCTGACCATAATGTAGAAATCGACTAACACGGATCTTTGATTTAAAGATTCATGTTAGTCGACGTATATTCATTAAAAAAGCCTTTTGGAAAACGCCGCGCTGTCGCATGCGACGCGACAGGTCTTCCACCAGCAGGAAATCTATTATTTTGCATTTAATCTTATAATACTTTATATAACGACGAAAAACATCTCCGACCTCGTATAAGGAATCAATAAGGGAATTGTAAAATAGCATCCATTATTACCTTACAGCGCCTTCTGCGAATTCTGTCTTTTCAGAGGAACTACAATTCCAATGTAATTTTTATTCTTTAATTTTTAAATTATTAACAACAACAAATAATTTTGGTTGTCGCAGACCTCCAAAAATTAAATATTTCTAACGATACTCTATTTATAGAAATCAGTACAGTAGTTCAACTGAAAAAGGACATCCAGTCAGTAGCCAATACGTTTGATTAATAATATATACGATTACTTAAATTATTTTAGAATAGTGACACCATTTCAGTGATTTAGTTCTGTTTCAAGACAGTTAAAAATATTCATGCCATTAATCATTACAAAAATTAATTTCCTGATTGTTTATCATACGATAACCTTTTGAAGAAATCCTTTAAATTCAATTTAGTAATTGGGTTTAATTAAAGGATTTATCGAATATTGAAATTAAAAGAATATTTGCTGAATGACTGTAAAGAGTATCGAATATTTGAACTAAAAGAATGTTGGATAGATGAACCAAAGGAAGCTTTTCGCATATTGAATTAAAAGCTCAGCTTTTATTTAAAGTTGAGGTATAATTAGTTAAGATAGCAGGTTTAAAATATGGATAGGACGGAAAGCGGCTGTAAATATAACCATGAAGAATAAAAATGTTCAAATTCCCAATTTGAAGTAAATCCTGCCTTAAAACCGGGGCAACAGGCAAAAAAAAAAAAAAAAAAAAATGGGTAGAACTCGGTATCTCTTGAAGGAAGATTTAGAATCCAGAATTTGATCCCAGATTCTTCAGTTGAAGTTTATCACAGTTCCATGCTGCAAGTTAGCAGCTAAGTCGATGAAAATCTGGAAAGTATTTAATTTTAATTTTTAAATATTTGATTGAAGAGATTTCTTTCTTATTGTAAATTAACAGTATCATTTCTGTACTGTAAAATACGAATCGTCTAATCGAAATTTTCCGACTCATATTTTGTGAATTTTGACGTCCAGAAAATTGTTTTCTTCATTCTCAATTTAGTGATTCAGATTAAACTAACCAAAAATTTTTTTCCGTTAAAAAAATTTCTAAGTCATGTTTTAAAACAACAAAAATTATTGCAGTAAACTATAAATATTATACGAATTTAATGTTATCTGAAAAATTATCTCATATACAATATAAAATAGTATTATAAATTCATAAAAGACCATCAAACAGATAATTATATTTATGGCTCTTATATCTAAAATATTGATTGCCAGATGTTTGATAATATTTTTTTCCTATAAAAGATGTGTTAATAATAAAAAATATTATTTCACAGAAATGTTTTTATGAAAATTTTAAATTTAGTCAGAAATTAGTAATTATTACCGTTAGTTTGAATGAATAATTTATAATAATATTTTTGAAAATATGTAGTTAGAAGTCATTATTATGGTAAACGTATTTTACATCGTAAAATAATCGATTTTAAACAAAATATTTGGTAATAATACTCGATTATATTTTGTAAAGCAACGAATTTCAAGTATACTTCCATCACTATTGTCAGATGGATAGCCAAAAACTAGAAGGAAGTTTTACAAATAACCCATGCAATACCTATTGATGGTCGGCCGGGTTGGCCGCGTGGAAGCAATTCAGCTTTCCATTCTGGAGGAGCCGGATTCGAATCCCGGGTCCCACTCCTTGAAAATATTTATCATTCAGTCGGGTCCGGCCGTCGATCCCGTCCTCCATAATATCTAGCTGACCGCTCCACAGGGTGCAGCCTGTGGAAAGGCTTGTTTCGCCTCGCCACTTAGTATTCTTACTGAATGGAAAGTGGCATCATCTGTTGACAAAAAATATCCATCGATATATATATCGATGACAATACCAAATAAAAAATTAAACCGGATGGCAGCAAAGAAATATAATAACAAGCAGTTCCAGAAAGAATTAATCGCCTACTTTTCAAATGTAACCTTTATTTTTTGAATGATTAAATTAGATGCTCTTCAGTGCCCAAAATCCTTATACTGAATGTCATAAAAATCTATTAAATACTTTGCTAGTCTTATTATCAGTACTGTACTAATATAATAATTATTATTATTGTGCACTAGCTAGCGTAGACAATGCTGCTTGGATAATATCTAACTGCAATTAATTTATATATTAATTTATAGAAATAATTATCTTAGTATATTACGTTCTAAAAGTTGGTACGAGCAGGTGCTACTTCTGCTTAACACTTAACGCCATCTCGTATCATTAATATAAACTAAAAATCCTAATAAATCTAAAGCCTAGCCTGAACACTCATTATTATAGCTCAGCTTAGAAGATTTAGTGTCCGCCCTTTTTTAAACGAATAAATCTGCAGATGTAATTAATGTTACTTAATATTTGATTTTAATGGGCTGACATCTCAGTTGAATTTTGTAACAGTTGACGATTAATTAAGAACGTTTCTCTTTGATAATTTTATTATGATTTTCTAAATTTCATAAAAAAAATATCATGAATAGCTTAGAATAAATTAGCAAAGCATATCAGAAACTTGAACGTCAGCCGTTAATAAATGGTTGCAATAAAAGGGTTAACTGATATTGTGTTGACATGATCTTCAATAGTAGAACAATACTGCCGAATTTCATGAAAATCTATTATGTAATTAGTTCGTCATTAGTTGTGGACAGACAGCAGCTAACATATTGCGTAGCGATCTCTAAAGCCTAATTTTCATTCGAAAAGTAGTCAAAAAACAAATAACATAATTTTGATAAACTCAACGATTTATATACGAAGTGAACATGAAATTCGAGTAGATTGCATGTGGTTTTTAATGTAAAGAACAGTGAAAAATATATCATCATCAATAAGGATAGCAATGACTCAGCCAGTTACAGCAGTCATTGACTCATATTACCAAAGTCAAATAAAAATTCAACTAGCTGTAACTTCGATCCTAAGTTAAATATTATTAATATGACAATTATATTTGAGGAAAATACTCAATATGACACAGACTGCCAAATTTGAAACTTCAAATCCAATTAAAAAAAACTAGAGAAGTTTAAAAATTGCAAAAATTGGCAAAAGAGCCAATTTTTCTTCTTCTTCTCTTCAGGTCGCATGGTTCAACCGATATCAATTAAATTTGATATACAGGCAATACTTAGATTATTTAAGGTTCCCTGAAAATTAAGGACAATCAGATCAGGTTAAGGGGGAAAATGGGAGATATATTTTCCATAAACATCTCCACATATCTAATGGTTTAACTACTTTGTCGTAAGTTCAATTAAACTCGGATGAAAATTTTGGCCCAATTGTTCTAAAATTAAGAGTTGTAGAAGATGTCGATTCTTCTCTCTGGAAATATCTCTATAGATAACATCATTCAACTAGATCGAATAAATCTGAATTATAAATGATTTTCTTAACATTTTCGTTATATGAACTTTTCTTCCCAAAGTTTTTAAAATTACGATTGATATTTGAGTAATTACACCTCTAATGCAATTTCCTGCATTATAGAAAATTTAGACTGGCAATATTAATGTGAAAATGCAATATAAATTAATATTGATTAAAAGGGTCAAAGAATTTATATATACTGTATCTCAAATTTTTAAAAACTTTATAGAAATTCTTATTATAAATAGTACTGTACTTAGTATTATTTATAGTAATAGTATTTAGCAGTCCATGAATATACTGCATACATATATGTATGCATTTTATTTTCTCTACTTTTTGAATTGCATCATAACCTCATCTTCTCATGAGGTTATGCCTCAATGATGTCGTATAAATATGTAATCCAATCAATTCAATCAAAAACATCTGATATGTAAAAAACAAACTAACAAGGGAGGCGACAGAGTTGCAGAGCTCAGATTTCGATGAAATGTGGCAGGTTGATAGATTATGGCAAGA
>WUQG02407017.1:0-16741 GCA_011317285.2 Androctonus mauritanicus | reverse complement strand
GGTTTATTTTTTACTAGTAAAAAATAAACCAACCGCACGTAACAAAAGCTCTGATGGGTCGATTTGAATGCAGTTTCATATAAAAGAAAGTGTACTAAAAATGCTTGAGTTTTTTATTTATATTGATAGCTATATTTCATGTAGAAATTTGTACACATTTAAATAATTTCTTCATATGGCTTAGTTTAAATTCTTATAAAATATTAAAGAAGTACTTTTTGGAATATTCTTACTCCTCCAACCAACCAAAGATGTCTAAAATGGTTCTTTGAATATGGGGGCCGTGGAAGTATATGCTATTAGAATATATATATATGCTTTCACAAAACCTTTATCAAAAATGCCTGATAAAAATTGTAGACATATAGGATCGTGATTTTTTTTTAATTTTGTTGTAATGGCTTAAAAGGGGATGAAACTTGATAAAATAGCTTAAAATAGACATTTATGCAAATTTCTCGCCAACTGTTACAGATAGAATAATGCACTTCATAAAATATTTTAGAATATTGTAATTGAATTACAAATATTGCTTACATGATCATATTGTATACCGCTAAGTTATATTCCTCTGTGCACTGAAAATTGTAAAAATTTTCGAATTTATTCAAATATTTTTACAATCAATTTTTTATATCCCTCTGAGCGCTGAAAATTTTTACAATTTACATTACACTGCAAACACTGGTTTTATGGATTTTACAGAACATAAAGCAATATTTTGCTGTTTTCAGTCATTATGGATACAGCAAATGGCAAAATATATTAATAGCTATAAACAATTAAATAGTTACTTTAATCATTTTAGTTACAGGAGGTGATTTTAACGAATATATTTATGGCAACATGGATTCCTTCAAGTGGAAAAAAGGGATAGCTATTCTATTTAAATACTAATTCATTAATATTGCCTGCAATAGGAGGAGCGGTGTATTTTGTATAGATCATTGTTCGAAATATGGGGAAGATATATTATATAAACAAAAAGAATACTTGTATATACCAAATCATGTTATCCAATTCTGGATGAAACAATTCCGAATAAGCATGATAGATTATCTTGCCTATCAAACTACTTTTTTAATGAAAAGCAATTCCATAACACAATATTCTCGCCACCATCTTTCATAATAGAGATGTATTTTCTATAAATGCATCTCTACTATGAAAGATTCTCATTCTTTCTCCAAACGTAATGGATGTCAGTATGGCCAAACAATTCTGTTTCTCCCATCATTCCATAACATTTTGTTCTAGAAATAATAATCTTCATGCTGTTTGCAAATGTTAAAATCCAATCGACTGAGGTTTGCCAAAGAAGTGGTTTCTTCCTAGGACTGATCAGCTACATCATTATTATGCAGCACAACTTATGGTTGGCTCAGACATTAAAATTTTCCAAAGTTGGAACTAATGTCTTAATATCTCTTGACAGTCAATCTAGAGTTGATATTTACTTCTTTCAGTTTTCCTTCCTTCCTTATAAGATCTAGGAAGAGTTTTAATAATACCATAAGTCCTGTACTTTTTGATAATTGACAAAATGGTTTAAACTTGAATTATCATCTGTTTGGAGATTATTTTTTTTTAGCCATTTCCAATTTTATGAAGATTGACAATTTTGTTCTTGAAATCTTCACTGAGCTCTCTATCTTTGCCCATGCTGACTATTACTGCACACTGAATACAGAAGGAATATGCCACTTTTATATCTTTTTGTTAATTTTAGAATTTTCCAGAGTTCAATATACTATTTACATGAAAAAATGAAAATTTTTTGTACTGTGTAGATACCATTTTTAATT
Organism: Androctonus mauritanicus; assembly: GCA_011317285.2. Lineage (NCBI taxonomy): Eukaryota > Metazoa > Arthropoda > Arachnida > Scorpiones > Buthidae > Androctonus > Androctonus mauritanicus. The sequence continues at coordinate 14,936 of WUQG02407017.1, read as the reverse complement.
GAAAAGATGTTAAAACTTTTGATTTGTGCATTATTTTCTGTTTAGTGATATTTTCTGCAAATTAAAATGGATTAATTGAAGAGCCTATTTGAGAAAGTGCCTAAGTCACATCATCAGGAGTGAGCTTTTTATTGGTTTGAGGGAACTTTCTCCGCAAAATTTCAAACCAGTGAGAAAAAGTAGCATACCAATACTTCAAAGACAGGAATTGTACACTGAAGAATTCTTACGATTTGACTTGGGCACTTTTTCTTTGCTACAAAAAGCTTTCACTTCACTTGGTGTATTTTGTGACTTAGGCACTTTCTCAAATAGGCTCTTCAATTAGACATAAGCATTTCATTTAAACAGAGAAGAAACTAACAGACCGACAGGGCCCACAACATATTTTTTAAAGGAATGGGAACGTATACAGTGGAATACGTTTATAGCGAAACGATTAAAACCGGAAATTTTGAACAACCTATGTGTAAAATATATGTCATATGTATGGTTTTTGAGATCTTACAGAGGAGAAAAATATATATATTTATATATAAGGGCCCCAAAGTCTAGTTCTTACCGGGGCCCGAGATTTCTCTCGACACCACTGGCTACATCGCTTTGCATTATTGAATTATAACTAGTTTTTTTGTTTTCATTTTTTCGTATAGATTATTTATTATTTTCTCGTATATCTTTTCTAATTTTTCGTTTTATATAATCCTCCTTCCGTCATAAATATTCTGTCGATTGACATCGATATTTAAGTATTCTTGAGATTCTTCGTGGCATCGATCGGAAGTCCCAATTCTTTCTTATGCCGAAGACAACTCGAATATTTTCAATTATTTTCAAAATCCATTTAGTTTTATTCGGTTTTCGTATATTATTATTATTATTGAAATTTCATCCGTGTTCGACCGTATTATTTCTGTTTTCGTATCTTTAATTTTCGAAAACTCTCTAGCGTTGTTTTCCTTATCCTCTTAAAAAGAGATTTAACTAAGCGAGCAAATCAGCAGCAGTAACTTTCGAGTTGGAAGGAGGAAAAAATAAATAAATAAATAAATAAATAAAGTAAACCAGAAAATCTTAAGAGAAGAAAAAAATTCTCGATACTAATTAGATTATTTTTAAAACGCACGAATTCGTCATTGTCAGACTGTTTTACAAAAAAGGATTTTTTCTTTTGTTGTTGTTGTTTTTAGCCGAACAATAATTCACGCTTCTCGTTTTCTACCGATCAATAAACAAAATCTTAATTAAAAGTAAGAAAAATCAGACGTTTTATAAGTAGCATTTCATAAATAAATGACCTGATTTAAGACCATTCATATCATTAACGAAACAAAGCACTCCCGCCGAAATCCATTGTTCCAAACGTCATTCGTTTAAAATGATGGACTTCTTTGATAACAATTTACTTCTAATACGCTTTATCAGCTATCGTACACTCCTATCATGTGTCAAACTGCAGAAGCACTTCATTAAAACTCGCGTTACGACCTTTTTAGTGTTTATTCCTGCAAGATTTAACTCATCTAGAGCAGCCTTGGAGATTTCTCCTGAATTCTTGCAAAGCGTCTTCATGCGGTACGTTCGTATGCATAGCTGATAATAATTTAAAAAAAAAAAAAAATCACTCAAATCTCATAATTTTATCGTAAATACCTATTTTTTAATATCTGGAAAAGATTTTTATACACTTGTTTCGACCACTTTATTAGTTCGTATTCAGTCACGAAGCTGTTAAACGTGATTCCACGAATTATGATATATTTTAAAAAAACGTTAATTCCAGAAAAAATGATTCGTAAATTTATAAGAAAAATATTTTTATTCGACTCCTTTTGCCATAAAACGCTTTCGATCTCTTTTATCTTTTAAAATGTCTGACAAAGTACACAATTTATTTTAAACGTTTCTTTTTATTTTTTATATTTTTTACTATATTACCGTTTTCTATCTATTTGATTATTATTAATATTTTTTTATCGTTCTAGAAATCCAAATCATAATGTAATTTGTGAATCCATTTGTAAAGAAATGTGCACTTTATTTTATTTATTTATTTATTTATTTTTCGGTTTTCTCTTTTTATGTGCGGTTTAAAACGGATTGGAATTTTTATTTTTATTATTTTTTTTTCCTCTTTTATTCTCTAAAGAAATGGTAGAGAATAAAACTGATAGTCACACAACATAAACCAGGCGCATGGCGAAGTTTCTCCGAGTGAAAAGTAGCGCGTAATCCTTCGTTTTGGATCCGTTGTAATGATAATTAAATATGGAGTCGGGAACGTGTATTGGGTTACGTGATTATAATTTAACTAATTAGCTTAACCGAAATTGGCACGCATGTTGTGCAGGAGTGCATTTAGTTAAGAGTGAACGGATCAACAACCACATCAAAAAACTAATAGGCGTTACCGACGAAGAACATTCTTATAAATCTGTATAATTTTTCACTTATCATGCAATTACATCACTTCTAGATTGTTATCTTGCTTTTTTCCTGTATCAAATAAAGAAAAAGCTTGATGTCTTTATGTTGTAAGAGTCACAACTGCGGTATATCTCTTCTTCTTTACACGCTAGTCCCTATCTGTCTTACCTAGCATCAACTACATCACAGCTGTCAATGTAACTCCGGTTAGAGTTTTTTTTTTATATATATATAGATTATTCATCCAAATTTTTGCAATTTTGCGTGAAAAATGGTTCCATCTAAATTATTCCGACATGCAAGAATGCTTTATTAACTTTATCTCGGTTATTATTATTTATCGATTATTTGAGGCGTGTTCTATATAAGCAAAAGAAGTCAAGATTTTTTTTTAGATACATATATTTATATTCTCATCTTCACAATATTCCCATAAGTTTTATGTTTCTTCAAAAATATCTGCTAGACAATCTTGTTATCTTTCATAAAACTATTACCAGAGAAAGTGAATTGAATTATCTCTTCTATTACTTTCGCTAATAACGTGTTATCTAATTATATTCAATCTTAGACATCATCATCTTCACTCGAGTTTATTTTCAAGTCGAACAGAAATTTAAAAATTTCATAAATAATCGTTTAATTTTAATTTTTTTTTTCACTTTTTTATGAACACACATATATATATGGGCTTCTTTTTACGCGAAGTAATTGCGTGGAAGAAAGTTACAATTTTTGCAGAGAAGAAAGTTAATTTATAAAAGTATAAATAGATGTTAAAAATTCATTATGTCCTTTCTGTTGTGTGAATCCATAAAAATAAATTTTTCTTGGGATATTTATACACTAAATGGAAATTTACTTACAGTTATAACTGATGATCTAGCGCTCTAACGATGCGCTCAAAAGCTGTTGTGAAGATAGATGATAAAGAGTAATGACAATAAATCACTAGAATTATTATAGAAATATTAAAACAGAATTATAAACTCAGAAAAAAGCATCAAATAAAATAAAAAAAGAACTTTTATTTGCATACTTTGCGCATATTCGTAAAAATTATTATATTTATGTCGTCTCTTACAGTTACGCTCATGGTGACATTAGTTTCTTCTCTCTCTCTTTTTTTTCTTTAGTATCTCATCAAAATATGGTCATAAAACTACCAAAGCGAATTTCGGATGTGGCAAGTTTCCAGACTGATGTCATCTTTCTAATTTGTCAAAAATGTTTGCAACTAGTTCTCTCACACAAAAATAATTTTTCTAATCGTTCAAAAACTACCTAGGCAGAGTTGGCGAAATATTTTATAATGTTTACTATCGCAGCAAGACATAAGTTTAATTTTTTAAAAAAATTTATAGTTCGTTAGGACGCTTTATTTTCTTACGTTCTGCATTCTTAAAGGTCTTTGTCGTTTTTTTTCGTTGTGAGAGTGTTCGCAACTAAATTTTTCATTGGAAAAACAGAATTGGTGCTCGAAAGTTCAAACCGTTGCTCTCCTCACAATAGAATATAACGGGACCAGATGGTATTTTCTCGTCTTTGTAAATTCTGACTCCAGAAAACATCATTCAAATTTTATACCCGAGTTGATTTCTTATTTACTAAAAAAACAGCAATTTCTTCTATTTGTTCCATTTTTTTTTTTTTTTTTACTTCTTGCACATCATATTATATGCACAACTTATCTTAAACAAAAATATTCATAACTGATGAATTATGAATATTACAAAATGATAAATTTAACACTATACCCTTAAAAAGGGGAGTCTCTATTTTATGAATAACTAAAAAATTATAAAAGATTATAGTATATGCTGTGCAAAAATATGCAAAATTGAGAATTTAGACAGTAGAATTACGATATAATTCAAATAAACGGCGCACCAGTTATTTTCCGATTTCAAAATATATTTTATTATTATTTTTATTCATTCAAATTTTATAATAAAAATGATTTACGAGGAATATTTTAGTAGTATTGAAGTAGAATTAGGATTAATTATGGATTTTATGATGATAATTATATCATTAAAAATTGAAAAAGCACAAAATCACTGGTACAGCTCGTTTATTTGAAGATTTAAACACGCATAAAATTTCCTATAAAAAAAAAAAAGTGCATCCTGTATTAAAGAGCGCTTATTAATTTTCCAATAATTTTATGTTCTATTTATTCGGTGACACTCTTAATTAAAAAAGGGAATAAAAATACGGTAATTATTTTTCAGTTATGTTCACTTCAAGATATAATTACTTCTCATATAGAATGGTCGAAATGCGCTTAATTGTAGAAGACAAAAATTTTCTGGATGAAGTAAGTAAATCTGAATCTAATCATTCCTAAAGTATGAATAAAAAGTTAAAAAGTTTTCTGTAAGATATTATATCGGTTTCCTTCTTTAAAATGTGAACGAAGTCTCAAAAATATTCAAATAATTCTTAAAACTAATTTAAATATTTCAACTGATTGAATTTTTCTTATTAAATTTCTCTAAGTCGAATTTTAAGTTATTTGAGATTTAACACTACAAAATCTGCATTATATTCGACATGGATTATGTCATAATTTCATCATAAGTTGGCCAAAATATTCACGGGAACGGCCGTTACGTCAAAGTAAGGAAATCGACGACCGAGCCCGGATTCCCCTGAAAAAAACGAACGCCAATCAGAATTCGAACAAAGCTAACTAAAGGGAAGAAAGATGGCTTTCTACATGAAGACGTAGAATACCAAAGTGTGGGATTTGTAACAGAAGTTTACAACAACGAACAATTGCAATAAAGCAAAGAAGTTCAGTTTTTAAAATTTAAAAAACTGAACTTCTTTGATTTTCATTGGAATTATATATAAATATTTTAAAAACTTTAAACTTACGGAAGATAATTTTTAATTAAAAATTGATCTTATTATATAAAGACCCTGCTTAATGAAGTATCATTTGAGTGACCACGTGGAAGAAAGATAGTTTTTTACATGAAGACTAGCTACATACTAAACTAGTATTCTATGTCCTTCATGTAGAAAGATATCATTCTTCCATGCCGTCACTCAAATGATACTTCATTAAGCAGGGTCTTTAAATAATAAGATCAATTTTTAATTAAAAATTAACTTACGTAAGTTTAAAGTTTTTAAAATATTTATATATAATTCCATTGAAAAACAAAGAAGTTCAGTTTTTTAAATTTTAAAAACTGAATTTCATTATTTCATTGTAACTGTTCGTTGTTGTAAACTTCTGTTTCAAATCCCACACTACAGTATTCTACATCTTCATGTAGAAAGCCATCTTTCTTCCTTTTGTTCGAGTTCCGATTCGCGTTCATTTTTTTCAGGGGAATCCGGGCTCGGTCGTCGATTTCCACACTTTGACGTAACGGCCGTTTCCGTAAGTTTAAAGTTTTTAAAATATTTACATACAATTAAAATGAAACAGAGAAATTCATGTTTTTAAATTTTAAACTTTCTTTAAATCTTTGTAATATACAAATAAAACCGACTTTTTTTTTTAATATTTCGAAATTCTATCAGCCTTAATTCTTGAAGAGATTATTATACCTGGCCAAATCTCAATATAAATAAAGAAAAAAATCCTTCAGAATTCAAAAATGAATCCGTGATAAAACACTTATTGCTAAATCTAAACGAGGTATAGCAATATGCTCTGATGTGTTATCGATCTCCAATAACTTTATTCAGAATATAAGCACTGTAATCATTACATTAATCATTCAAGGAAAATAATAAAAATATTTTAATTTTTCTTTCAAATCATGAAATAATGATTAAACCACGGAATACAATCGAATGTCAGATCGATATCGCACTTCCTGTCAATATATCCAAGTGGATTAGATAAATAAAGATTTTTTTTTGTCTCCATTTTCTTTCTGTTCCACTTTCATATACTTCAATTACTTTTCCTTGTTTATATATATATATATATATTACAAATAAAATGCATTATATTTTCTCTAGTATAATCGATTATTTAGATTTTAAAACAACAATTGATATTCATGCCAATTTAATAATCGTGATAACTATATTTGTAAGCCATAAAAATATTTAAATTTATATACTGTATATATATATAAAAACAGATCGTTAAACACCTTTAAACGTTTCGAGTGGTGTAATTTATCTTCTAACAAATTTGAATTTTTACAAAAACTTGGCGATCAACTGGGCAATTTGGGCGTTGTTCGATAAGATTTACAACAACACCCAAGTTATCATTTATTAAAACACCGCCGGAGTTGCATATTTAATAAGAAAGTTCCGAATTAAATTTTGTTGATCGTGTGCCGATCGTATTTTTTATTTATTTATTTATTTTTTGCTTTGAAAAACGAACGTATGCCGGTATATTTATGTCAATATTATTTATTTGTGTAGTACGATACCACCTGTTTTTATAACGAGTGCGTTTTGCATTTTGTTTGCGTGTTTTCTTTCCGGAAAATGCAAATGGAGTAACCACAGCAACATCACATGGTAATAAATGACGATTGATCTGGCACGTTAAAATACTAATCGACCTAATAATGATATCACCAAGCTAAATATTTAAGTACGAATTTTGTTATTTATTCTATTTTTAACTCGATTATGTTAATTCGCATTTAGTTTAAAATACTCTTTTAAGATTTATTTATTTATTTAATAAAACAAGAGCGCGAATGAACATGGAGCCGTTTAAGTACGTACTCGAAAAATCGACAAAATTTATATAAACGTAACGTGAAAAATATTTCTGGGCAATTATTGAACAAGACTTTTTAAAAAATGGTTTTCTGAAGAATCCGCAAGTACTTGACAAGCATAAGAAAGCCGAAAACTTGCTTGATTAAAATTAATGATTCTATGTGCTGTGTTTATGGATTATTTCTGCTTTCTGTTGCACTAATAGGCAACTGATTGACTGCAACTGGCGAAAAGCCAATCATCCATCTTCTTAACATTAGTTTATAATACTTACTGCTCCAATTTTTGTAAACTTTAAGTATAAACCAGTTGCAACAGTCTCCTTTCAATATATATATTTTTTTCCGTTAGTGAATTTGGCATTCGCTGAAGTATCCACTTTGCACTATTTGTTTTAACCACTCAGCAATAGTCTTTTAATAAATTCTGACATATAAAAACTACAAATGATGCCTTTTTATAGCATAATACAGCTGTTATTTACATTAAAAGAACGGAATTAATCAGCGATACCGCCAGTACTCGTGCTTACATTTTTATGCCTCGCTGCAACGTTATCCGTTGTAGGACATCTTGCCAATAAAAATTTTTTAAAATGAAACTGTTTGTAAATTGAAATCTTAATTAGTTAGCTAATCTAGCGTTTAATCTTTGAAGAAAATTTCAATAGTCTTTTGGCATGACGCCATTTATTATTATTATTTTTATAGTTTTCATAGAGAGGAGGAGTAAAACAAAAAAGTATTAAGAAATTATACAAATGAAATTTAGCTGTAGGTTAGCAATTCATAATATATTTTATTGATTTTTCTAAATCAATAAAATATATTATGAAATATTCGGTTGAAAAACCTTTATTTGCATAATTATCATATTTTAAATTACGAATTATTCACATGTTTGCAGATGTCGATGGTTTTCTTTATTACGTAACAATTAATTTAAATAATTAATTATTGCGTAATAATTTACAAGATTTTAAATTTATTATATTTAAAAAATTCTTTTTTTTTTTTTACTAAACTTTAATTTTGAATTTCTTTGGAAGAAATTTTGCGAATACTCTGCTAAAAGAATTGACAAAATATCCAAAAACTATTTATGAAAAATTTTCAAAAATATTTTTTAAAGAAACCTGAAGGAAAAAATTTGAATTTTCTGGAAGAAAAATAATCGGAATTCTAAAATACACATTGAAAACATCTAAATCAAACATGAAAGGAATGAAAAGATTTTTCATTTCGTATAAGTTTTATTCACGCGAATGATTTATTCTTAATCTTCCGTTTTGACAGAATTAACGCCTTTCTCGCTTATGGATAAATCTATAAGTCTTCTTGATTAGTTTTCTGAACAACTATTGATGTAGAAGCGTATAAAATTGTAGATGAAAATTCATTGATTATGTTTCATCGACAGAATGTTGACAGAAGTTCAACAGTGTTTACAGAAAACATTCAGCCCATATATGCAACAAGAAAAATAAGGAGGAAAAAAAAAATTCGACTGTTGATGATAAAACTATAAGGGAGAAGGAAAAAAAACTATTATTTTAAATATTTCCGGAGCGAACTTCCAGAAAATGAAAATTATTGATCATGTGTGACAATGCATTTAGGAAACTGAATGCAAATATTAGACATCGAAAATTTTTAGTCATTTTGAAGTTTTGTTGACACTTCATGATTACAAAGTGACCTGGAACAAATGAATAATAATAATAATAATAATAATAAATATGCGAGGATTAATAAATTTCTGAAGACATCTTTAGAATTTTACCGTTAGCGATTGATTTTTGAATACGTTTTGGTATCCATATTGCTATCCTATATTATATAGCATCTTTTATGTTTTCTCAAACTAACAACGAATTTATAGAAAGTTTGATTGATAATCTTGTAATATTAAAAGAAAATTAAAAAATTATTGTAGTCTTTTTTAATAATAACATTATAATTAAGTTATCGATTGAAAATAATTTTGATGTTCACATAAAATGTGAAGAGTTTCATCTCCTCTCTGAAATCTATAGTTGGGACTATCAGCAATCCCGATTAAGAGAAACTCTCTTAAGATGCAATGTCCTGTGAGGACCCCATAACAACCTTTACTTGATTTTTGGGCAGTTTGAGTTGTTGATGTACTCCTTGCTATGTTTATATTGCGCTAGATCAGCTATAAAATTCTCTCGATAATTTTATATTCTAGTTATAAATCATAAAGACATATAAGGATAATTTTCTTAGCAGAGTGGTACTGAATCATTCTAAAACAGTAATTTTTAATGAGATATATATATATATTTTAATTTCCTTATCTGATATTTATTTTAAAAAGAATCAACTTCGACTTAATTTTTAAGAAAAAATAAATAAATTATTATTTTTGTCGAAAATATTCAAGAAATTTTTGATTATTTATATTCATAATATTATAAATATTGATATTCATAAAAAGAAATATCGTTAACCATGGATATATTTATAGGATCTCGAGATATTTTTCAGCAATAACAGTAATTTTAATTTTTAAACAGTTTTTTTTTTTTTAATGATTTCATTAATTTTCTCATCATCATCAGAGAAAGAGAAGTAGGAAAAATCATAAGAACTTTTATCTCAATTATACAATGTAGCAGTTCTAACAATAACAAAATATCGTTAAAAATAATAATAAATAAGAATCTCTTTTGCATTTTTGCTTCATTATTTCAGTTGGAAGTTATTTCAAACATTTTATTTTTAATTAAAACAAGTCACGTATTGGTCATGATTTATAATGATTTCATTTCGAAAGTGGTCAAATTAAACCTGGAGAACGATTTGGACAGTTCAGTGCTTCTAAATGGAAGATTAATCATACGTTCTTTAACGAATTGAGGTGTTTCTGCGAAAAAAAAGAAAAAAAAAATTAAAAATTTGCTAGGAAATAATATATCTAGGAAAATATTTCTGATCGATTATTCTCTTATCCTAGATTATATATCCGGAAAATGATTGAAAAATATAAAAACATATGAAAAATTCCATTCTGCATTAATGATTAAAACGGTTAATATTATATCATTTCCAATCACCTCTTACGGCTATCTTTCTTGTTCGTATCTGGAAATTTTGATGTAAAAACAGGATATCTAGGAAATGTTATCATTAATCAAACATAAATCAGAAAATGGATCTTCTAATTCCCTTTAAAACACCTTCGTAATGTCATAAGATAATCGAAAGGCATTAGTTACAATTTTACGTTGCCATTCCTGAAAAATTATGTTTCATATAAGAATTGACATCATAAATTAATTTACAGTATAAACAAAATCGAATATATTCAAAGAAACAATCCTTATATTGTTTCAAAGAGTGTTATAAATATTTAAAAGTTGCCTTTATAGTAGATAATCAGTAAAATATAATAAATAATCGTTCGATATGTATAATGAAATCGATTCTGAATCTCGAAGTTTTTAAGGGAATCCGAAAGTGATTCGTCGATACTCATCCCAAAATATTATCAATTTCATCTGATTGTAATACGTTTTTATGAGCAACTCTCTCGAGTATTTTTTAAAAATTTTTTCAGCATTATAATCGAATTGGTTTTTATTTATTTTCTCTTAGATCTACTAATTAACGGAATTTATTTATATTTTAATGAGTAAGCTAGCGTTATTCATTAAGGATGAAATTTAAAAAGCGACATAATCTGTATTCCTACATAAAATATTCTAAGAGAATTTGCAGTTCGATGACTGAATTTAAGAAACTAAATCCTTTCTGAAATAAACGCTTTTTCCCGAAAAATTTATAGCATGAGAAATGTCATGTTCGTCCATAATTAATAAACTTTTCCTAGCTTCTTTTAAATTATTATGTGCTGCCATCGTGTTTAGTCGGTCAGTTGTCACCTTCGATTAACGGATCTGTTGGAATTTCCTGTACACTCGACTAATTTTTTTTCTTCCACTTCCCAACGTAATTTTTAATTAATTAAGCGTTGTAAAAAATAATTTTCGCCTTTAATTATATGTTCTAATTGCTCGCATATAACATAATTGATGCCGGAAATTTAACTGATCATACTGTAATCCATACAAACCGCATAAGTTAACAAAATTAGAATTTTCGCAGACCATTGATCTTAACGTATTGATCTTGAATTTTTGTCGAAGTTTGTGTTTACTTCTTCATTCTAGGTAGGAGTTATTTATCGATTCCACAAATTCAATAAGTATAATCTACCAATAAAATTCGAAGAAACTTCAGAAAAGTCCAAAGCCAAATTATTTAATATGAAAACTTGATAATCGAAGTTTTACATTTTAATATAGAACTAGATATTCTGCAAAAAAAAAAAAAAATAGTTGTATTATTCTTAAGAATTAATAAGATTTTTCATTAAAAGTTTTGCGAATTTACCAAATATTTTACTGTAGAATTTATCAGTAAATTAAATTCTAGAATTAATAATTTGGAATTTAAGTTCGCCATGAAAATCTGTACTTTTGTTTATTGGTTTATTATCAATTGCAATAAAACCATCTGTAAATTAATCCATTCTCTCAACTGAGCAATAAACTCAATCAAACGAGCTACAAAAGATACGATTTTGCCATTAAGTGTCCAAACAGTAACTTATAATGATGCTATAACCTATAATGGGACTTAATTTTCATTTTTAAAAAATTCTGTTAAAATTCTGTAGAAACATAGGAAAAAAATATTAAAAATTTATTAGTTATATATATATATTTATATTTTATTGTTAGTATCTCAGAAAGGAAGAGATTTATGAAGGAGATAAATTTTGTTTATACAATGTAATTTTTGTGATAAAATTAAGATTGAATGCCAAACAAAATGAACTCGAGCATTTTAAAAGTTTTTATAGCTATACTAAAGCAATTTTCTTAAAATATTTATAAGCTTTCAGAAGGAATCACACCTATTCTTGACACTTACATATTTTTTTATTTTATTTTTTTTAATAAAAAGTCACACGCATTAAAAATTAATTATTAAGTTTTATTCGTCTTTAGTAATCCGAGATCGCAAATTTATTGAAAATTTTAAACGACGTAGAAGAATAAAAAAAAAGCTAGATATTCAAAAAACTACACTACAAGAAATAATATCTCACTATTGAATAATCTCTTCCTCTAGATTTCTTCACATACACGCGATCTTTCTATTTATTTCAATGCCTATAAAAATAATTTCTTTTTATTCAATTCCTGAGTAAATCTTCGAAGATGAAGATGCATAAATGATCGTGTCAGTTTTCTTTGAAGTAACGAAAATCAATCAATCTTATTCCATTAAAAAAAACAAAAGAGGAAACATATATATGCGTTTTTTATGTTAACAGCTTTTTAAAATTTATATATATATATATATTTACATGATTCTGTAACATCACATTGCAGCATTGGATGCAAGTTGATACTATCTATATAATTTTGAAACTCTTTCTCTCTCTGGCATTTGTACTGTGATGAGAAAATAAGGACGATGTCATATATTACGATTACTCTTCCTGTTTTTGCTTTTATATAATGATGTTATTTATAAAAATTTTACAACATGAACGTAAACAGACTTAATTTTGTCGTCATTTATTTTTTTAACATACAAACAATTGGAAAAATATATATATATTTTAATAAGTTCTTTCTGATTTTTAATAGAAATCATAAACATAAGAAGTTTTAAATTAGATAAATTTTTCAGAGATATAGTTAACTGATTTTTTATCACCTTTTCTCATGTTCTTCGTGAACTATCTAAGAGATGTTTTTCAACTGATTGTTTCTACTACACTTCAAATGTAATTCGCGAAAGAAATTATCCATAAATAAGTTATTCTTGTTAAAATTTTAACAAGAATTGTAAAGACGATAAAAAATATTTTCAAGTTATTTTTACCTCTCTCTCTCTCTCTCTCTCTCTCTCTCTTCTTTATTTTTATTATTATTTTTTTTTTCTTTCATTTGTCAAAGTCTGATTTTAACAAGGAAAATTTAAAAATAGAAATAAAAAAAAGAAGAAAACGTGGAATAAAGTAGTGCTTTTGTTCACGAACACACTAATCAAGTGCGATCGATTTCTTGCTTCTGGTGCGGATGCATAAGACAAGCAATAAATCACAAAAAATAAAAAGGTCAGGACGAAACCCTTATTCCCTTACCTGGATACAGATAAGAGACATAAATTCAATTCGTGATGTCAATGTTACTTTTCTCGTTCTGAAAATCTAAAATTTTTATTTTGATTGGCAAACCTTTCAATACATAAAAGCTAAATTTGTATTCAATAAAACTATAAAGCTTCTGATACTTGAGACAATAATAAATCATAAAACATACAGAGACGATCTTGATATAATGGTAATAAATAGTTTACTTCCATTGCTTCATTTCTATGTTCTATTTATTGAATCTGCAGTTATGTAAGACACTTTTGTTGATTAACCTTATATAAAAATATCCAAGGTTGCGCTAAGTTTCTGGAAAATATTGTCTTAAATATTAGTGATTTTTCTTCGCAGTGTTATAAGATACGCGCAATTTTTGAATTCATTAATCTCTTAAATATTCCTCATAACAGTATTTTCCCTAGCTGTACACTAAAATGTACTTTATATCATTAAATTTTACGAATTAGTCGACGTTTAAAATATTATTAATGCAAAAGTTAAAGCAAACTTTTTAATTAATTATCGCCTTAACTAGATAAGAAGATCAGAAAGGAACCATTTTAGAAACTAATCCCAAAAGAGTGTTGCATAGCAGTTCTGTCTCACAGAAACAGCATCGTTTATTGCATTACCTTTGCTGAGTAAAAATCTCAACAGAAGAAAAGGGCAAAACAAGATTGATTCGAAATGATTTCCTTTCACCATAATAAATCTTCAAATATTCCTTTAAGATATAATTATCACTATTATACTTCTCTCAGAATCTTATTAAAAAAAAAAAAAAAAAAAAGCAGATTGGAAGAGAAAAATAAAAACTGCAGATTATTTTTAAACCCTCAATGAAAAGTCTTAAAAATTAGATTACTCAATAATACCGTTCCAAAAATTTCGAACGTTTCTTGAATAGTTAAATATTCCATTAACTCAGTTGGGTATAAGATAACATTTACATGCTGATTTCTAAAATTCGAAGCAAGTAAAATTATTTCACGTGACTGGCTTTATATATAAAGCTGCTTTCAATTTAAATATTTATTTTGTATTAGATCAAGTAAAAATTTATAATGCAAATAATAAATATATTTACAGATGAATATTCTATTCATTTTATGATGAAAAATGAAAATAGATTTTCATTTAAACTTTTTCAATTCTTTTCAAAATCCATTTGTACCTTTATTTTTATGATTTGTGAATTAATTCACATTTGAATTTAATATCACTTTTTTTTTTAAATCAATTAAATTTCGCAAAGATCCTTAATATTATCACAGGAATATTAAAACATATTTTTTAAATACTCAATTAGTAGTATTTCATATCTGAATTATTACAGTTTTTTGCAGTGGTTGTTACTCATCTGAACTGTCAGTTTTTTTTATAGCATTTGTTAATGATTGCTCATCTGAATTGTCACAACTTTTTTTTAATATTCTACTAATAGTCCATCTGAATTGTCATCATCATTTTCTGTATATATAATGATAATTTAAAAACCATTTAAATGTAAAATTAATTTGTAATTCATCACTAAACATTTATTTTTTTAACAATTTTATATTTTTAATAAGTACTGGTGTATTTTTCTCACTTAATGC
>WUQG02407006.1:0-16744 GCA_011317285.2 Androctonus mauritanicus | reverse complement strand
GTGAGATGTCATTGATAGCTTGTTGATCATTAAATAATTATACTAATAAATAAGAAAAATTAATTAATTGAGTTAATGTAATTCAATTTTAGGATTCTTTTTATTAATCTCTTTAAAAAAGTAATAAATAAAAGTGAAAAAAAAACCTTAAAAAGTAATATTATATCACAAATCGTGAAAGCCACGCGGGCCGCACAAAATGGCTTGGCGGGTCGCTTTTTGGACAGCCCTGGTATAGAGTTAGACAAAATTAAAAAAATTTAAAAAAAAAATGAAAAAATTTTTTTAAACATAATGAAAAGAGTAAATTATTAAAAAATTTGCAAAAAGAAAACAGGAAGAGATAAAGATATATAAACAATATATTTTACTATTACTTTTATTACTTTTTCTTCAAATTGATTCATCCACATTGGTTATATTAGCGTGACCGTATTCTATGTATAGTAAAAATTGGGAAAGAAATTCTTCAGAAGCTAATTTTTTTAATATGAACTACTGTATTTTATTTATAAGTAAAAAATGGAAGGAATCTGGGACATTTTTTGATTCAAGAACCGGGACTGTTTCAGCTAATTCGAGAAGTCTGGTCACTTTAACATAAAAACATTATCAAAATTATTTTATAATGGTTATCGAAAATTTATCTATAAATAGTTTATTTATTTACGTCAGAAATATTTTTTTATAAAATTTATATAGGCTAATTATTATCATAATTAAGTAAATATTTATTAATTTTTTTTTGCAGTAAAAATCAGTTTAAATTTTAAAAATTTAATAGTCGCGATTATATTTATAAACTAGTAAACTATGCAGAACATTTGGATAAGGTTGATTTTTTCTTTACATCTCTACATATTATGTTTAATAAAGAAATTATTTAGATTCCAAATAATACAAATTAATTTAATTATCTATTTTTCTTCGTTCTTAACAGATCGGAAACTGTTAGAACAAACTCCAATAAAACCAATTTCAAGAAATGACAAATTAACAACAAATTTCAAGTTTATAAATGGATAATGTTTACGTCTATTAATTCCATTAAAAGTTCGAAATAAAAAAAAAAACAAATTTTCCGGAAATTACTTAAAAGGAAAGATAATGTTTTCTCTAAACGAAATTTCTAGTCTGATGAAGTCCAGTTAGTTTTACAACATTCGTGAATAATAGACGGATCCGTTGTGACTGTGTAAATACAACAGTTTCCACATCAGAGTTTGTATGCACATTCTGCATCCGTTTTTCACATTTAATTTTTTACCAAAAAATAAAATAAAATAGAAACTCGCTCCCAGTTGATAACTGTAGCGAAGAAAACTTATTTTCTTCACTATTTATAGATAGGCCTACGTAAACGGAGCGGGACTGTCGTAATAAATTATGTATACGTTTCAATTCAACACACCACTAGGACAACCATTCGTAAATTAAAAAAAAAAAAATATATATATATATATATATATACACACAGTATATATGTACCGAATAATAATACTTTCCCAACTTTCCAAGGACGTAATGAACAAAACGATGACATCACTTCACATGGTGAAAGTTGCATTCCAGGATCAATTTATATTGATCCAGTCTTGTATTTTTTATTTAAATACCTTACTTTCCTTTTCTTTGACCGATTTTTATAAGTTAGATTAAAACAAATTTATTCTAAAAGAAATGTCGTATAATATCATTTAAAATTATTAGATTTAAATAGGATAGAGTGGTTTGAAATCTAATTTACGAGTAGGAGAAGTTTTGTTTCTACTCTCTCTCTCTTTTTTATGTATATATATATGTATATATATTTACTAATTTTACTTCGTATGAGAAAGTAATAATGATGAATCATTATTTATAATTTTCGGAAAGCTGAATCCAGACAGTAACAATTCAGTCTGAAGGAGGAATCGCAGTTTAGAAGGACAATGTTTGGAAATGTTCCAAATCCCAAACGCATCATCAGTCAATGTGGAGCCATTTATACAAAAACAAATGCTATACACTCTCTTCAATTTTACGCTTTTGTTCAAATTTAATTTATAGAAAATTTGATCAAACTTTCAACAGTTATAAATATTATCTTCTTTATAATTTTATAAAGAATTAATAACTTTTATAAAAAAAAAATTTTTTTTTTTATAAAAATATGAATGATGCTTTTAATGTTCATAAATCTTTTATTATTATTATTTTTTAAATATTAAAACTTTTTTCGCTTATATATTAAAATATTCATTTAAGATATTTTAACTGTATATATTTTTTATAATTTAGTTCCGAATATATATTTGAATGAAATCCATGTTTTTTTCAAGGAAAAAAACATTATTTTATTTAATTATCTACGAAGAATGATTTCGGTTTAGAAATGGCGTTAGATACTTTATATAATTCATATTTATGTAAAATTTGTAATCAAATTTATAAGCGTTAAACTAATTTTAAGAAAGAGTTAATGATATACAGTACGCTGTTAGAGAATATTCAATAGAGAAGATTGCTTTCCTAAGCATATTTAAATGGTTAAACTTCAATAAAAATAAAATTAAACAGTTGAATAGTTAATTTAATATTCATACTAAAGACACATATGTCATACAATAAATACATTTAGAGAATTTTGTATTAATTATTGAATAGAGTTAAATCTCCTGGCGATTTTCTTACTACAAGAGAGAAATCTGTAGTCGATGCATCAGAATGTATGCTATAAAAATTAAATTTTGTGTTCTTTATATGAATATATAAATAAAATGAGGAATTTTGATTGTGAATTCTTTAATATACATGCAAATATTTTTTTTTAAAGTAAAAATTTAAATATGTAAAAAATAAAGCATCACTTCTCTGCTATCAACTTTAACAGTTGCAATGTTCGTAAAGTAGTCGATGTTTTAATAGTTTTAATATGTTTTTAATACACATTTAAATTGATAAATGGCAAAAATCGTAGATAAATTTTAAAAAATTTTTCTCCCTTTTTTTATTTTTATTTATTTTTTAAGTTGATAACAACTTAATTACTATACAGTACAGTGTCCATTAAGCCAACTAATTGGGGATTTAAAACTTTAAGTATCTATTTGTTCAATATAATTGATTATTAGTAGAAATTATATTCTTTCTCGAAACAAAAACTATTGTTTTGCATCATATTTGATAATGTTGTAACGCCAAATTTGCACAAGTAACAATAATCTAACGAAATTATAGTGAAACGTAATGTTTTAAAATATGGCAGAATTAATGGTAAATGAAAGAAAATAAAGTTAATTTTTTTGTATCAGATTATATAATCATCTATGAAATTATTTTTTTTATCAAATTTTTTTATTTTTTTAACATAAAACGTTAATTATAAGATTAAAATTATTAACTAACTACACAGCAATATTATCTTAATCCTAAGATGCAAATAGTAAATCTTGATATTGGAATCCCATCGGATTTTCAACGTTATCTAGTCCTTCACAACTCGAAGTGCTATTCATCTGGTGACAAGTCATATAGACATCTTATATGACAAACAGAACATAAAAACAGAGATTATCGATTTTTTTTTTTATGTTGTTCTATCTGGAGACTATACGAATCGATAAAAACCCTTAGATGTATCCATGGAAAGGTTTTTTTATTGATTTTTTTAAAACATTCAATTCAAATTTTGATTTCCCGATATGTTCTTCTTATAATTTGATTAGAATAAAATAAAATAAGAAAAAATTTTTTCTCTTTTTTTTAGTATGGGAACTATAATTATAGAGTTAAGAATATTTTCAACAACTTTAAAGACTTTAAACTGGAAACGAACTATATATTTTCGCATGCAAAACATGACTTTTAAAACAGTTTTTTACTTAAAAAAAATATTATTTTTAGCGATTTCGAACAGAAAATTTGTGCAAAAGATAAAGAGGAAATTTATTTTTAAGAAAATTTAAAGAAATAAAAAATTTAAATCTGCTTAATATCTCGAATTTATAACCGAAACAATTAATATAAAATTACAAATTTGAAAATCAGTATTTTTTTTTTTATAAATAATAATAATAATTTTTAATTGATCTAAAATTCACAAATTCCACATTTTTCTTGTATAGTTTTATGCCGAAAATATAAAATTATTATTGGAAAATTATAAAAATTTTTATATTTGTGAATAAAAAATAATCCAAGGTTTCGTTTTTTACTTGTAATAAAATTAATTCCTTAATTTTTCTTTTGTGTTTCGACACATCAAAAATATTAAAATTATCCGTTAGTCAAACAGTTTTCTATGATAATATTCAATTAATTAATCGCATTTGTACACGATGTATCGATTGTTCAAGCTCATCATCAAAATCGCATTCAACTTTCATAAAGATTTACATTTCGATGGAATTACAGAATTAGTTTAATGATATATTTAATAAAATTTATCTCCATTCCAATTAATTCATAGTCTGAAATCCTCAGAATAATTAATATCAATTTATATCTGTTTGAAATTATTATCTTGCTTATAAATTCGAAGCAAACTGCTTGTAATATTACAACGTAGGCTATGTAAAAAATATATCTTTACAGGAAGAAAATATGAAAAATTATGCTTAATAATAATTAAATATAGTTTATTTTGAATAAAATTGATTTAGTTTTGCAATAACAACGCAAATAAGAAGTATCAAGGATAATTTTAATATATTTTGCATTAAATAAGATAAAACTGCTATATGCTGCAGTATGTATTATCTAAAATTGTTTTACAAAAGAAAATTTATTAATATTAATTCAAAATTTTTAAATTTTATGTAATTTATATGTGAATCTGTTATTTAAGTTAATATTTAATTCCTTATACTGAAAAATTAGGTCACGTTTTTGTAGATAAATAGATAGAAGAATTGTATCTTTCTCTTCTTTCATAAAAATTGAATTGATAAATTGAATTAAATATGTATATCTTTCATACAAAAAGTAATAATACAAAATAATATTAATATGCAAAATTTATCAAAATAATTACTTTTTTATTATTTGTTCCTTCTTAATTTTTTTTTCTTTAAATTTAAAATCATTTCCTGTTTATTGTGAATCTTTTATATAAATTTCCTAATTATAATTATAATAAATTTATTATATTGACATTGGAATAAAGATAGAAATCAAATAACCCAGTTATTTATGATAAAACAGTTTTTTTTTTCTTTTGAGAAATTTTGTAAAAGTTTTTTTTTAATAATTAAATTGCTTATATACGAGAATAATTATTCATTTAATAAAAATATAGAAATTGGTTTCCATTCAATAATCGGAATCATAACGAACAATATTTTGGTTTATCATCTAGATAGCTCCAAAATCTCTTTCCGTTGATCAAAGGAGATCTAGTGTCATCTTTGATTTCAAGCTTGTTTCTCACATATCTCATGTAACCAAATTACAACTCTGATGTTTCAGTACGGAAATAATCTTTCCTATAGCTGATTGATTAAATTTTCCTATCCTTGTTAATCAAATTTTATAACTTCGGTATACAGTACTGTATATATATATATATAGTTCTATATATTTCAGCTATGTGCACCTATGTACTAGCACCTGACATTATTGGATATTTTTGACAATCCTTGTATCTTTATTTGTATCTACTCATATTTATAAAATCCTTAGAGAATTCCTGATTTATCTCAATTTTTTGATAATGATAATATTTGTAAAGACTATAACGGACAAAATTTCTATTATGTACAAGCAGTATTATGAATCATCTTGATCGGTAACAGCAGTAGAATACATATATATAAAGATTGAAAATACTACTGTCTTGAAAACCTGTGGTTTCAAGTGAAAATGCCTTATCTTATGATGGATGGAATGGATACAAAAATTGTAAAAACATCTAGCAATTTTTTCCATAAGAACAATGTCTTCATGTTAACAAAAGCATATTATGGGCTGTCACAAATATATTATTCGCTTTTAACTAGTTTTAATTGAAAATATAAAATGTTTCGAGATTACAAGTGATATTAACTTCAATATGTGCTTAATATAGGGTCATTATTTAGTTTTTGACATCTTTATCACCAATAATAATCTTCATAATTATCATATTTAATAATGTTGACATATAAGTAAAAAATGATAGAAAGCATCTTCAGTAAACGATCTAAAGCTACATAATTTTGAAATAAGATAAAAAACTATCGTTTCGATAAAATTTTAGTAGCTGAACAATGACATTCTAGAGCAACTTTTGTAGAACTCGATGACTAATAGTTCTCTGTAAGCAAAATATGTGGAAAATATACTTTTGAAATCAGTTTGAAAACTACTTTTAAAGCAGTTAGCTTCTTAATGTTATATATTAAAAAAGTAAAAAAACAAATCCAGTCTTGCAAATGTTCCACGAAAAAAGGATAATGTAGAGATAGTCTTTTTGATGCTGACCAATATTTTATCTATTTTAATAAAAAACTATACATACACATACACGTACAAATATATTTCGTATTTTACAGATACGAATAAATAAATGAAAAAAAATATTTACAAAATTCTATTATTTAAATTTAACAAATTATTGAAGTCATAATATCTGAATTAAAAAACAGCTTATTCTCATTACTTAAACTGAAATGTTCATGTGGAGATTATTGTTATTTTATTATTTTTGTACATTGTTGATGAGATTAAAGCGAGAAATGTTAAGATGGCGTAGGTGTCTTCAATATCCGCGTGGCTTTCTGCTACGAAAATAGGAAAAGAACCTACAGTTCACAAAAAAGATTATAAAAAATAAGAGAAAAAATATTCAAACCAAATATATTGAGATGGTCAATATATATTTTCCTGAGAGCAAAGTTAGAGAATGATAGAAAACAGTAATTTTTTTATATATATGGTACTGATGTTTTGATGATTAACATTAAGAAGTTCAACTTTTGATTTATTTAACAGAAAGAACAAGTTATCGGGTACTTTTAACACAACTGATTCGTTCATAAAAGAACGAAGTCCAAAGGAAAAAGGTCAAAAAGACAATTTGCAATTTTTATCTTCATAAAAATTGCAAATTCTCTTTTATTTACAAACTCTAGGTAAATATATTTCTAGTTTAGGAATTTATCATATTAGCCAGAAGAAATATTGGTTGGTAATCCGATAGGTTAGAATATTTTATTTCAAGATTACCAAAGACCATTCTTGCGTAACAGTTTTAATGCAAGAATTAATAATCTATTAAAATGTAAAACATGTCATGAAATCATAATAAAGGAAAAATTTCTAAAACATTTTTTAAAAAATTTAGATTACTTTAGATGACGTTGCTAATTATATAATTCTAAGAATCGACAACTTCTAAGAAGAATGGTAACAGTCTTAGAAGTTATTGATTATCTTCGACTAATAAAGGATTATTTACGACTCTCGAATCAACAGATGAGTCGTACATAATCCTTTATTAGTTTCCTTCATATCATATTTTTATTTTTATTTTTCAATTCGGAATTCAGAAATTCTTAGTAGAGAAAGGAAAAAAAATAATAATAATAATTTTTCAGTCAGTCAGAATTTTTTGTTTGTGACTCCTGTAAAAACTGAATATATATTTTTATTTATTTATAAAATTAAACTATCCAAAATGTAATTTGTTTTTTAGTAAAATATGTATCAAACTTTTCTTAAACTATTTTAAAAAGTTTAAGAAAATAAAATATAATTTAAAAAGCTGTTGATAAATAATTACTGTGCGGTATACTTTAGCAAAACTTGGAGAGAGTCAGATAAAAAAAGGCATTATATATTCAAAGCTTTTTCTCTGAATGTATACTTTTAAGTAAAATTGAAATTTTCAATTTTCATGAGATTGTTCTCAGAGTTTTTTTTTTAATTCGGAAAAAAATAATAAATGGTCTGAATTATCAAAATGCGATGGTTCGGAATATTTATTTCGAATTAAAACTCCGAAAGTGATCTGATTAAGATCGAAAACTATTAACTACAGTACATCTAAGTAGAAAGTTGAATATTGTAGCATTTTTTCGTTTTTTATAATAGTAGAGAGATAACGAAAACATTTATTTTGGAAAATAAGAAAGAATAAATTTTTGAATTAAAAATAAGAAAATCAGAATAAATTAAAATTGTTGTACTAATAATAAAGTGTTATTATAAATAATAAATAATCGAAACAAACAATTATCATTAAGATAAACTTAGACGTTTGTTTCTATTATTAATTGTTTGTTTTTCTATTAATAATAATTACAAAATTTATTTCTTTACTGTAAACAAATTCAAGTACGTCAATGGAAATTATAAACGTATTATATTTTTTTGATGACAGATGTTGTAATTTTGTATATAAGATATTAAAATTTTATTATTATATATTGCTTTATAGTTTAAACTAATAAATAGTAGTCGGCTAGATGGCCGGTGATAAAGCTATGGCTTACCCTCTGGAGGACCGGATTCAAACAGTTCCAGTTTTTCATGATGGATCCAGCCCCGGCCCTTTGAACCCCATCCTTCAACCATCCGGTTGATCCCATCATGAGTGTTGACCAGTTTATGATGGGCTCTATAAGTGGCCGCCGCCAGATAAAGTATATCTGGCGGTGGTCACTTATAGAGTAATAGTGGCCACTTATAGAGTAATAGAGGTTTGGTTAAGCCGCCATATCACACTTATAGAGTGATAGTGTGATATGGCTGCTTAACCAAACCAAATAAATAGTATAGTAGTTTAATAAATAATACTTTAAATGGACTTGTCTTTCTAAAATACTATTTTATAAAAAAAATAAATGATTTTTAAAAAATATTATACTTTTAAATTTCTACAATGCACGATTACACAATACGTTTGAAATCCGAGTATTTTAAATTCCCAATTTTGATGGAAATTCAGGAACATCTTTACCTATAAGCAAAGTAGGCAAATATGAGAACTATTTGGAGGGGGACATTTTTATTACCATATATCATAACGAAAGAGAAAATTTTTGTATATAAAAAAACGCATGAATTTTTGAGGTTAAATTTTATTTCTCAGGCATAATTTTATTTTTCCCTGAGCCCAAGTAATGTTTAGGAGATTCTATGAAGATTCAATTTTCTGTCTGATTCCATCGTGGGTGTTGGCCAGCCTGTGATAAACTGTAAAAATGGCCGCCGCCAATTGCAGAACAGTATATCCCATGTGTGATATGACAGCTTAACTAAAATTAATCTGTAGAAATTATAGGGAGGTCCAAGTTCCTTACACAACTTTTTGGCGCTATTCATGATTATATAATTATAATTGCAATATTTATACTTGGTTAAATGCAATCTAAAAAAATCAGTTTAAATTAAATTATTAATACAAGATCTTTAGTTTTGCTTTATTTTAAGGCTTTTGTTTTAAGTAGCTTCGTTTCGGTTTTGTTTATAAAAAGAATTCCACCTGTGTATCTTTAACGGCGATATTATTCTACCAATCAATAAATAGTATTGTAGAATATGCATTCGCCGATACAGTTTGTTTATTTCTGATTTTTTCTTAACGCTAATAAATCATTATACAGAATAAAAAAAAACAATCATCTAAAATTTCAATGTTTTGCAATCTTTAGTTCTGATGGGGAATGAGGAATGAAAGACACATAAAATAATGCCATACAAATATTCTTTATCCTTTCCATTCTAAAATGGAATAAAAAATTATATTTATGAAATTCGACCGCTTTTATTTCTGTCATTACGACATCCCACGTAAATATTATCAAAATTTGAATAAATTCATGTATTTTATAATGACTAGAACTATTGAAAATGGGCAATATGGAACCGACATTAATGTGGCAATATTTCATGTAAACTATTAACAGATTTGAATAAAATTCGTCATGATATCTACAATATCAAACCTATCAGAAATGATCGATATTAGATCATATCCGCTGTTTATCTGTTTAAACAGTATTTCATGCAAATATTATCCGATTTCAATGAAATTCCCATATACTAAAGTAGTGACATGAAAAGTGTGGTGTGAAGGGGTGCAAGTATTTTTGCTCGCCATAATGCGTATCTATTGTATACACCTGTGCTATTATTTTTTATTGATAAAGAGGCTTTGCTGTTTTTGTTTACTGATAAAGAGTTACGCAATTAAAAAAGTTATAAATAAACGTAAAATATTAAATTTTAAAAATTTTAACTGAAGAAAGCGAACAGAACTAGAGAAATATAATTAGAAAAAAAAGAAACCACTAATTCAAAATGCAAATTCAAAAAATATTATAAATTATATTATTACAGTTATTATAGCCTATAATGCGTACCTAAATCTATAAAAACTAGCGGGGATAACGAAAACATAAAAATGATTTTATCTGATTTTCTGTTAATGATTCTTCATAATTTATATCTATCTTCATTTTAAGAAGAGATAAAACTTAATTAGCATAATTCATGGAAAGATATATTCATATTCACAAGTAAAGAAGTCATAAGAGATTTATTAAGAAAGATTTTATGATTAAAACATATCTTTTACGTGCGACATGTTAAATGGACTCCATAGAAAAGCCGAGTTTTTAAAGAATATAATAAAGATACAGAGTAAAATAATATTGTTACAAGCAAAATAATATATATAAAAATATAGTCTTTATCCATTAAAATTTTTGTTTATCTTTTTAACTTCGAATATTAAAATTAATTGGGGAGATATATTAATGAAAATAATTTATTGCTTTGAACAAAATAAAATGGGAATTTTGATTTATATTTCAGCATGTGAATAAAAAAATTCCAATATTTTATTTTGAACGAGACCAATTTAACTTTATGTGGATCTATAACTTATATGTAATGTTCACATTTTCTACATTTTACTGTGGCAACATTGACAGACATATTTATTATAACAAAAATGCTTTCTTCTGTCACAATCATCCTAAATTTTCTCCGAAGTCTGATTCAACAACATGGTACATGACACTCTGATCCACTAGGATAAAGTAGAGACAGGTTAATTATGATGGATCAACTATACCCAGGGTGGCAATCATCCATCGAATGAGATATCAACCGTGAATATAAAACTTCTGTAATAATTAATGAACATTTTTTTTATCCTGACCAAATTAAAACGATATATTAGCATATAATGAAAATCCTTGTTGACATCATTGATAATTAAACGGATTAATGGTTAAATTATTTAAACACATTTAATCGAAAAATAATCATAATAAATTTTATTCGTGAGTAATCCAGCAGGAAAATTTTGTTGTCTAAAGTTAATGCTTGAAAGAAATGGTAAACAACTGAATAAATCAATGTTATTCGGTGCTGCAAGCTTGAAAAGCTTATTTGAAAAACTTAAAAAAAAAAAAAAATATGTTAACTCAATCAACTGCCTACTCGAACATTCGTTCGAGTCTATAAATCTGTTATGCAGATCTTCGAATCGATGCCATCATCTAAAATTTGAACCAGATCAGATTATTTTTGCGGAAGTTATCATTAACTCGAATGAGCAACTCTCCAACTTCGACGAGAGAGTTAGAAAAACGAATTACTTGTAGTAACGATCTGAATAATACGAATTGAGAAACTGCTATTTATTTGTTATTTAAATTAATGATCAAATAAAAAAAAAAAAAAACATATTCGAATATACTTCTATAATCAAATTACTGAAATTTGTTTATTTTTCTGAATTCTTTATTCTAATAATTCGAAAAAAATTAAAATAAATAAGTAGGCTAACTAAATTCATTTTTAAAATATGTTTAATGCTATTATAAAGGATAAATTTATTTTATAAAATTTCAATTTTAACTTATTAAATAAATGTAATTATTTTGTAAATTTTTCAATTCTAACCTAAGTGTAAAATCGATACAATCTAGTTGAACCATTTAATCTACTACTAATACTTCTTTTTTATCATATTTAATTGGAATTTTTAAGAAAGTGTAAAATTTGTAAACATTCAACAATAAATAATTAAGTAATTCAGCATATCATTCGATAATAAGTAACATTTATTACTGAATGTTGCATAAATTATACATCATTTGAATGTCTAAATAGTTGCTGCATATCTATCTACATTGTTGATATCATTGATAATGTAAATTTAATTTAGTTTACGAGCTAAGAATTAAAAATATATACAAAATTAAGCATGAATTCGACTAGAAGGATCATTTATAATCAGTGGCGGATTGGATAGGATGTTAACTTGCCCGATGGCAAGTGGGTGCTTTGGCCTCCTTAAAATTTCTTATAAAAATTAAATCATAACCTTATAGATGTGGATGGGTCTCCTTTGTTTCCTAGCAACCAATATTTTTAGATCCAACCACTGTTTATAATGCCATGAATGATATTTGATTAACATACTTTAAATCGATCAATTTGCTTATGTATATAATTCCATTTTTAGATTATAAAATAATTTACAAAACTTATTCGAAACATTAAATTAGATGTAACTGTCTTTATATAGAAGGTTTATTTTTATGAAAAAAATAATACAAATATGTATATTTGTATACGAAATACAGTAGTTGCAGAACCATTTTTGAGAATTACATCTTCAATACGCTTACAAACCTTTTGAGTGATGTTCGTCAAGGACTAGAAAAATTGAAAACGCATTTCATCTGGGACTATTGTCTTTATTGAATTGATGGACTTGATCGAAAAAAAAAAGAAAAGAACAAGTTTAGAAGCCCAAAAAGACATTTTCTTAGAAAGAAGGCCGACTCCATCAAAGCATTTATTTTTTTTATAGCTCTATTTATTAGATAGAAACTTCTTCCTTTATAAATTTCGGTTTTTCCTCTTAAAATATAATTTTATTTTATTTATTTATTTATTTTTATGATTTTATCGGGTTAAAAGTTACAGAAGACGAACGAGTATTTACAAAACCGAAATCGTAAATATTTACGACTGTATAAATTTTAACATATTATCTCTTAGAAGATGGATCGGTTATGTTTTCATTCAATGGCCATTCCACCTGTTTATTTTAACATATTTTACTTAAAATGTAATTAATTTCGATATATAAAAATAAAACTGAATTTTCTAGTTACAGCTAACGAATCAACCTTGAAAATTTAATGACGTTGAAATTGTATAAGTCGAGGAAAAAGAAAAATTATATATATCGACTTCTTTTCAATACCATATATGAAAAAAAAAAATCCAGAAATAATGTAAGTGGGCTGATGCCTACAGTAATTCCTTTTTTAGTTCTTGACTGCAAAATTAAAAAAAGAAATTATTATTATTATTATTGTTATTCCTCTTAAAAATTTCCATTCTGTGCATAAGAAAGGAAATTAAAAAAATAAAAATTGTAAATTTTAAAATTCTGTTTTTGAAATAAAAGACGAAGTAAAAAAAAAATAATATATATGCTTATGTAAACTAAAATTTAATTTATTTTAATAAAAAAAATTGATTTAATTCCTTTTTATATCTGAATCCTAAAGACATAAAATTCAAAATATTTTATCAGGATTAATACGCAAAAAACATTAATTTTTTTATAACCATTCAACAATATAGAATAGGCCTAAATATGAATTTTTATAATTTTTTTCCCCAAAGATGGCAGGTCAAAAGATTAATTTTTACATGTTGCCAGTTTAATATAATTGATGAAAATATAAAAGGTTTTTTTGAAAATTTTTAATAATTTTATTCGTTCGACATTTCTTACATTTCTTTCTTTGAACAAACAGAGAGAGCGAGGAAATAAGAAAACAAAAAAAAATTTTCTTCTTTGAGATAAAAATAGTTTAGAAATATTTTATATCAAATTTGTTTACTAGGACAAAAAAAATAGGTAAAGCTTTTATCGGTGATGAGTTACATTATAGTCGTTTTTTTATGAAAATATTTTCATATCAGTAATATCATTCCTGTGTATAAAATAGTTTCAGAGGTATGAAAATCAGTCTGATCTTTTTGTTTTCAATATTTTAAAGGTTTAGCGGTAAAAATTAATAAATAAAAAAAAACAATTTAATTTTTTTCGAAAATTTTTAAGCTTTTATGCTATTTCTTATAAAAACAGTCGCTATTTTTATAACGGAGCAGTATAGGAAACAGAGCTTCCAAATTAAAATATGCTCATAAACTCGACTAATAATCCTCCCCTAATATTCAAATATTCCAACATTTTTTTTCTAGAGATATTTTCCAATGAATACCGGACAGATAAACGGACATATAACACAATTTTTTGTAAGAAAATACTCGACAAAAATTTATTTTTTTAAATATATATTTTTTTATATTATTTCTTGTAGCTACATTAACATCGTTAAGTATCGATCGACGCATTCAATATTTAACGAAGTAAATTATTAAATTTATTGCATTTTCTAATCGTTGATTATATGATTATGCATCAAAATATTTATCTAATTTAATTAGCTTCATAGTTATTAAATTATTTTATATACAGTAATTTAATACAATTTTTGACCATAACATTTATATGTATGATAATGCGACCCAGATAAAATAACAAATTAAATTAAATGATTTTAGAAATTTAAAATTTTATTTTGCTTTTTTTCTTGATAAATATAATCATATAAATTATCTGAAAGATTATATATAAAAATAAAAAAAATTCATATAATTTTTTAAAAGATATATTTACAAATAAACCCAATTTATTTTGATAAAAATCAAAATTTATTATTTTTTATTATAAATTATAATTTTTGGTTTAAAATTACATTACGAACAATTTGAATTTTTTATTTATTTATTTTTTTCAATTGATTTAATAAATAAGAAAAAAATATTCTGTTTATTATTTGCTATTTTTCTGAAAGGAAAAAATAAAAATAAAAATTAAAAATAAATATTTGTTTCATAAAATTAATATAAATATTTAAAAATAATTAAATATTTTTATTTGTAAGCATTTATAATAATCGAAAATATTTACAATACACGAAAACAATAGTTAAGAATGAATTTATGAATTTAATTCGAACAGAAAGAAATCTTCGGAAAATCTTCTCGATTCATTAAAGATGAAACGTTATTTTTATAATTAAATTTTAAATAAATATACAATTAATTAATAAGCTAACTGTTATATAGTAATAATAATGATAACAACAGCAACAACAATAAACCAATTATTCATCTGTCGTTTGAATAAAGCGTGAAATAATTAGTTTAAACTAATTACGAAAATATCACGAAATTCGGGAATTTTGCCAAAAATCTTTTTAATGTAAATTAATCTTCGACCATTTTTGAAGTTGGTAAAATTAAAGTTCTAAATGTCAACATTTAGTTTACGCTCTCTTTCAAAATTTTATTCGTGAAAATGTCAAGTCAAAGATTATTTTTTTAAAATAAATCCTGGAAAATTTCGTCCAATATTTTAAGCTTTTTTTTTCTATAAGTTTAGCATCCTATTAAATTTAATAAAAAGGAATTCTGGAAAGAAGTAATCGTCTATTTTTCCGAATATGCTTTTATTTTTGATGATACGGAATTAAAAATATGTGCGATAAAAATGTAATCAAATAATATCAAACTTTGTAAGTTTGACCATCCGCCATTTTTAAACAGTTGAAGTTATAAGATTAATTAATATTTCTTCAATTCGACTGTAATCGCAGATTTATCCTGGGGAATATTATAAAATTTGATTAAATAATTCAAAATTTATAAAGGAGAAACCTTTCAAGTTTAAACATCCGCCATTTTTAAATGATTGATACGTTGTAAAAATTCATCTTTAATGGATTGAGCTTCCTGTTAAGTTTCATAAAAATCTAATGAATAGTAAAAATACATATTAAAAGATTATATCAGATTTTGAATCTCTGTCACATCAATTTATTATTTTCTCTGATTTATGCTTTCTTTTGTATCGTTGAGTATACTCTTTGCATAATTCTTTCCTGTACTCTATCAACCAACAAAAGTTTCCTTTTGATTGCCTTGCCCATAAAGAACAAGGATGATTATTATGATTAAGTACCCTTTTTTTTTAAATAGTTAAAGTTGGATAATTAAATGATACAGTGATAAGGTTTAATGATAAAACGTCAGTTGAATTTTTTGAAAAGCAACTAATTAGTTCAAAAACAATTATTTTATACATATAAATTGTAATTAAAAATTTATATCTATATATCTATGTGTATATATATAGGGTACCCTATGTATATATAAAGTACCTATACCTTATATAGGGTACTTCCGGTTTATCCTATATAAATATATATAAAGAACAAACAAGGAGAGATGGCCCATCTTGTTTTGTTTACTAATAAAAAAATTAATATTCAAAACCAAAAAAGTTTTATTATGCAAAATAGCTTACATGAAACCATATACAAACAGTTAATGCTAAAAATTAGTTAATCAAAATGAAAAATGTAACAAAATAAACAATTTTTAAAAAGTCGAAAAAAACCATCTCACTCAATTACGTTGGGTGCGATGGCCCAGGCTATTATCCCGACTGTAAAATAAGATTACTTTATTTTACAGATTCCCATCGATTACAAAAGCAAAGGAATCTGCTCTAGAGGCATAAGGCCCGAGGAGCAGCTGACTTCAGTTATGAATTCAATAAGAGATGGTAATATAGGCTTAAATGAAGTGGCCAGGCAATTTGGAGTGCTCTGTACCACACTAAAGAAGTGCCTTAAAACTGGTAATGCTGGACAAGAAAAGCTTAGGACTGTCA
>WUQG02406995.1:0-16745 GCA_011317285.2 Androctonus mauritanicus | reverse complement strand
TTGCTTGTTCTCCATATTTGCCGGATTATTATTGATTATAAAATGCAAAAACACTTTTAACCACTTTAAGATCGAAACTTGAACTATGGCTCAAGTTTTCATTGCGTAAACAACTTCAAAATTTGTATATCGTTATGTAACAGTGCAGATAACATTAGTGTCCAATTTTTTTTTTGGTATCGGAAAAAGGTACTATTATTATTTTTGTTATTTTTTATCTACATGTAACATTTTATTGATGTCAAATAAAACTATTTCAATTGTTGAATACATTTTCTTTTCTTTACTTGTTGATTGACTTCAAAAGCATAACTGGTTACAAAAATATTAAATAATTAAATCAAATAAACTTTCCGTCCACCTATTTTTTGTTCACTGTATGTAAAACAAAACGAAAGAAAAAAATATACAGCCTATGTAACATTCATTTGATAATTATATCTCCCTGGTTCAATTAAAACGAGAACGTTTTTTTCTTTTTAACAATATCACCTTCACTTTCTGCATTTAAAGTTTGTGTATTTTCTGCTCTCTTTATAAAATCTGTAATCAAACCCTCTATAAAACAATCGTTTCTTAGGACATACTTAAAAACAACTTTTTATTCATAAATTTTTTTATTTCCCATTCTTCTATTGAAGAATAAAAAATCATTTTTTTCAATCAAAAACTGAACGTTTGGAAGAAAATAATGATCGATAATTAACTCAATTTCAAATCGAAATCTAAAATACACTGCATATTGTCCCTCTCACAGCAAACTAGCAAAATTGTTTTTATGACTTTTTTTGTTATTCAAAATATGCTAATAATAGAATTCAATATGAATAAGCTTTAAACATCTATTAATCTTTTTTTCATAGAATTCTATTGTGCTTAGATAATAAAATTTGATTTCTTATATTGTGCTATCTATTAACATATCACTTAAATCAGTATAGTTGCATAAAGTGTGTTTATTTCTGAAGTTATCATCCTTAAATTATCTATAATTAGCACATAAAAACAATGCTATTTGAATTCAAAACAAAAGGTAACACACAAAGTTTATTAAAGGCCAAAAGTTTATATTACCTTTCATTTAAAAAGATTTTTTAATAAAAATTTACAAAAATTGTTCTACATACTAAATTAAATGCTGCTTTATGCAAACACTTCTTAGGCTAACTACGTTGTGCATTAAGTCACCAAAGGAGAGTAAGAAATATAAATTACTGTTTTATTATTTGTGTAAAACTTTTTGGTTTGTTTTGGACAGTAATTGAA
This sequence comes from Androctonus mauritanicus, assembly GCA_011317285.2. NCBI lineage: Eukaryota > Metazoa > Arthropoda > Arachnida > Scorpiones > Buthidae > Androctonus > Androctonus mauritanicus. The sequence continues at coordinate 15,479 of WUQG02406995.1, read as the reverse complement.
TAAATGATGATGATAATCATTAAGTGTATTTCTGTCAGTTCTTTTGTAATTAGAAATATGTTTTTGCTGCTTTAATAACTTAAGTATTCATTAAAATTCTTAACTCTACTAATAAATAGAATTAAAATAATAAACAACCAGCACTTTTATATTTTGCTGCATAAATTTCAGAAAAAAATAACAAAGATTTTTATTTTTTAAGAAACATTTTTGATTGGGAAATCAACTTTCATCAACTTATAAATAATGTCTGTGTTCAATATTCCATTTATTTATTTTTTGGAATTTTACTGCATAAAAGTGCTTGGAGTTTATTATTTTAACTTAAGTATTTTTTATTGCAAATTATAAGTAGATGATAAATTACCACTCATAGATTATATATCTTAATTTTGTTGTATTAAATTTAATTAATCTCTTATTCAGATTTTTGAAGTGTATAAAAAATGTTTTATTAAATAATAATACATACTAATAAAGACATTAAATGCACCAATGTACAGCTGCTAATTTGCCAAAGATTTTACAGAGCAACAAACAAATGTGCAATCTGTATTGCACAATTTTCATTTGAGCAAAGCAGGTGTGTATACAATTGCACATCAGCAATTGATGTTTATCTTATGATACAAGTACTAATAAGCTCTACTTAAGCACTAAAAGAAATGACAAATTAAGGGATCTAATATCACAGAATATATACATTATAAAAAATGTGTTGTACTTAACTTTAGATTTATATACAAGAATATATGACCAGTAGTCATAATCTAATACTGTACTGATCTTTGAAAATCGCGACTAAATATATAAAAATGCTTGATGCATTGCTCCTCATTTCCCCACACCTATTAAAGCTTCATCCATTAGTTCATCATCAATGTCATATGGAGATGGACGTGACATTGAACTGGATGCTGAATGATTGGAAGGTGGTGTTGCCACAGGGATTGGTGATTTGAGTGATGGTGATGGCTGAAAAGGTGATTTGGCATTAAATGGACCAGAAGAAGAATCTATTTTTTCATCATTGATAACTGTAGTTTCTAATCTTGGACTTGACCAAGACACTTTTTTTTCTGGGGATTTTTGAATCCTGGGTGTTCCAGGACAATCTATCACCAAACCATCTTCAGGACTACTGTCCTCACTAGAAGGAAATACTCCCCTCCTCGTTTTAGGGGGAAATGGAGATGATGATGATCTACTTGATTCCTCTGCAGAAATTGTTGGTGTTATAGTAGAGGGAATTTCACATTTAACTGAAGCTATTGTTTCAATTGATGTATTTGGCAACTTTCTTTCACTGGAATCTGATACAGAAGTATTTTCATTAGGTAACTCTTCTAATCTCTTTTCAGAAAGGCACTTTGGTATTCCTGAAGGTTTTACATCAGTACTGCTACTGACCCATTGTGACTTCTCTTCTAGTTCAGGTTTTAAATTTGATTCAGGTTTTGAAACATTATTTTCATTATTTCCTCCACTAGGCAAATCTACAGGTTTTGGTGTAGATGCTTTCTGTTCAGTATTTAAAGATCCATTTTGATTATCTATTTTGGTTTGAGCCAACAAGAGTCTAAATGCTCTTTCCCCATCAGACTCTTCTGAAGCATTTTCCCGAGTTGGAGTATGTCGTGGTGATTGTCTTAAAGAAGATTCATCATGTTTATTGGTTGTGTTACTACAAGTACTTGCAGATCTATGCTCTGATAGTAATTTATTATGTATAGGTGGTGGCATCAGATTTGATCCAACTGTGAGAAAATTATTGGAAATCTTGTCACTTCTATTTTCTACCGTTTGAGATGGTTTTAATTCAGCAGAGATGGGTTTGAGTTTTTCTGATTTATCTGATGAAAGTTTGGCATTCAACAAACTTTTGTTCTGAGATGACATGGTAACTTTTGGTTTTGATACACTGTTAGCAGATGAACTTAAAGATCTTGATGATGATGATGATGATGATGATATGCTAGCAGATGTATTGCTTGGAGACTGATTCTTAGAAATTAGAGATCCAGCATTTTTTGGTTGAATCAAACTTGATTTAGATGATAAACATGCTGATGATAATGATGATTTTTTTTGTGTGATTATGCCTCCAGTTTTAGTAGTCAAAGAATTTCCTGATGAACTTGTCATTTTTGTAGAGTTTGCTGCACTTGATGATAATGATGGTTTTGAAAACTGTTTAATTTTACTTACAGATTTTGAATTATCAGTAAATTTTGTTTTTGTAACAGTCAATTTAATTCCAGAACTCTGCTTAACTGTAAATTGATCTGAACTAGAATACTTTGGTTTTGAATCAGAGCTTTTGATTGTCATTCCTTCTCTGTCTTTGAGAGATTCTTTAGAAGTTTCTTTCTTTTCGGATTTTGATTCTTTACGTTCAGATGAACCTTCAACTTTAGCATTATCCCCTGTTGGCACAACATGCTGTGCACTTGCATTGACCATTAATTTATCTATAACTGCATTTAATCCTACTTTCCTAGATCTTAAGAGAGATTTTCCAGCCTTTGCATTATTCCCAGAGAGAGGCGATTTGGAAGTAGAAGAAGTAGGTGTAATAGATATTGCTGAAGTGGAAACAGATTGATTTGTAATGGGAGATTGTACTAAGAGAGTTGGTGATGATGAATGTGTTTTAACTGGTATGGGAGTTATAGTAGTAGATGATGGTAAATTCAGATTTTTCAATTTTAGGGTTGGAGGTTTTGTAACTAATTTAGATGGTGATGAATTTCCTCCACTTGAATGGCTACTTAATGATTGTATTTGCCCACAACTTGCAGATACACTAGATGTGCTATTACTTCCAGATGATGAATTTGATATATTAGTTTTAAAGTTGTTTCCTTGTTTATGTTTTGCTTGTAATTTCAATGATGTAGAAAGCATAACTTTAGTATTAACAAATGTATTAGAACCATCAGAATCTGACCCACTTACTTTACCCACCGACACTTGAGATTGTCTGAGAGGAAGTGGTTTTACTAATTTTTCACTCTGAACAGTTTTTCCAGATTGTAGTGATTTTGATGTAGGACTATTGCTTCTATGTGTTGTTAAAAGAGATTTCTTTGTGGAAAAACTTGGAGATTTAGAACGTGATGGAGATGTGGACAATCGACCAGATAAATCTTTTGGATGTTTTAATAATGGACTATCATTTGCAGTAGAAACTAATGGTGATATCTCTCCACTTGATGTTGAGGGGGGAGGCATTAAGGTTGAATCGAGTGTTAAATGTAGTGGACGCACTGGAGATTTTGCATCATCATCTGCTGATTCAATTCTTTTACGTTTTCTTTCTTTTTTAGTGTCACTTTTCTTTTTTCCAAGAGACCCATCATCTGTTCTTTTTCCTTCTTTCCGTTTTAATTTTGCTTCACTCTTAGACACTTTTAAACCATCACTAGATCGAGCTATTTTTAAACTTGTTCCTAAATCAGGTGATTGTGATAAGGGAGGAGTTTTAGAAAGCTGTTCGTCTATATGTGATCTGTCTATTGTAGATCCAAAAGAACTAGTCATGAATCCAACATTACTCTCTATACAAGTTCGATTTTCTTGTACTTCAGTTTTTTCCTCTCCCGATAATATATTGTTAGATTTTATTTCAGTTTCTATTTTATATTTCTTTAATTTTTTGCTCTGTCTATCCATACTGGCAGCCAATTTTGAAGCCATAACAGCTGGATTTAAATCCATCCCAAAAGCATTTGCATCACATGTATCCAAATCAATATTGCCAGATTCAGTAATATTTTCTACAAAGTTTGAAGATTTGTTAGCTACATAGTCTGAATTATATTCAGATTCAGAATTAAAACTGTACTGCCTTTTTGTTTGAGTACTGTTATATGAATCAACACTGCTGGAGCAATCATCATTAACTGCATTGGTATCTGTATCACTAATACCATGAGAAGAATCAATACTATTTGTTCGCTGAGGGGTATTTACTTCAGTTTTCAAATATGATTCAAGTGGTGTTACTCTTACAATAAGTGACTGATCTGCAATTCCTACAGGGAGATTATTAATTTCAAAAGGTGTTGTTGTGTTTTCAGAAGATTCAACATCAGGTGTAGGCAAATCCTTTATAATACCATCATCATCACTTAGTTTTCTCTTGGGACTTTTTCCCATTGCATTTCCAGGATTACGGCTATCTGAAATGGCTTTGCGTTTTCTCTGTTTCCGAGGTTTGGCAACTGAAGTTGCATTCCCTTGTGATAAAAAAGGAAATGATGTAGAAGGAGAATTAGCAGCAGGAAGATCACTGAGCATACTCATTAACATTGTATTTGAACTTCCTTGTTTAATTTGTTGATACTGGGCCAGCTGTGTTGCTGTAGTTGTAGCTGAATTTTGTGATAATAATGTACCAAGTAATGGATTTGTTGTATTTGCTAAAGTTCTTTCAGAATTTATGCCATACAAATCTTGATGAGTGTTACTTTGTGTTAATGACTGTGCATGAATTGGATTTATAATATCCGAATTATGAGAAAGTGTCGAAGGTATATTGTATATCTGTTGATCAGAATTATGATCTATGTTGATGGTCTTTCCTAAATGGCTGATTTGATCAGAATTTGTTCCAGAAATATTTGAATCATGCTGTTTTCCATTCATTCTAGAAGACAAATTTGGAAATTCTCCACTAGAAAATCCAGTCCCATTTGTTAGATTTCTTCCATAACTGGGATGCTGAGAAAGATAAGAAACACCACTGCCACTGGATACAGCTGCACAATAAAGATCCCCTTGGCTGGATGGACGCAATTGTTGCTGTTGACCTTGGGCTTTTCGAATGACAGCTCTCATTGTAACTGGTATTGAAAGACACCTAATTTTTGGAAAATAAATAAATATAAATGCATTATTACAGTTTAGTCATAAGTTATATATTTATACAATATATATTAAATTTAATGATAGTTTTCAGCTGAAATAATTTTATATAAGATTTTAGTAGGCTTGGAACTCAAATCCCCAGTAATTTAAGAATACTGCTGTGAAATTAATCATGATTTATTTCAGAATACAATATTTTATGGTTTTTTATATATAAGTCTCACTTATTTTAAAAGAATGATATATTCTTTGAAAATTATTCATTAGATACAATTTGGAATTTATGGGAATTAAGTTTATATTTTACAATCTATTCTTGGATTACAAAAAGTCACACCATATTACATCAATGCTTTTATACATATTTAAATGCTTTTGAAAAAAGTATTCCAAAAGCATTTAAATAAATGTAAAAATGCATATATATGTATAATATTATGATTTATTCTAGTTATTAGCTTTTTAAATTTGTTCCTTGTGGTTTGATTTTGAATTTTAAGGCTACTAAATGCAAAGTGATTTTTGAATTTCAACATAAAAATTTTTGAAGTTATAATTTATATATTTATTGATACATTATTTGTTATTTAAAAATTATAAAATTTTTGTCAAATATTGATCTTGAATTTATCGGTATTCTTTAAAGTTTCAATTATTTGTGAAAATAAATCAAATTTGGAAGTTATTAATAAAAATCAATAATATCTATTCTATTTAAATACAGGAAATTCCTAACTTTATAAACTAATTTGTAACTGAAGTGGACTCAAAAAGTAAGAACTCGTAAATTGAGAGTCAATTTCCTGTAGACATTATGCTAAAACCAGGAGTTCCATTCTTGACAATGAAATTTGACTATAATAAAATTAAATAAATGTCATTAAAATAAATAGCATATGATTAAAATAAACAATGATGGAAATATAGCTTTTAAAATCAAGCAAATTATGATCATACAAATCTTAAGGAATTAGTATTCTTTGCCATCATATCAACAAGTAAGTAGATGAGCTTTTATATTACTTATCAAGAGATATTGATGAATGACCTAATAAAGGCAACCAATTGCCTTTATTTGGTCATACAGAGTCTTGCTAGAATGATTTTCTTTCTTTTAAATAAAGAAAGAAAATCATTCTTTTAAATAATAGCATGATTCCTAATGCTGGACAAATTAATACATGAGAAACTATGGAGTTTATTACAAATATAGATCATCCCAAGACTGTTATTAGAATTACAATTGGATAATAAAAAATGGAAAGAAGATGGCATCACTATGCAATTTCTTTTTTGGCACTTTGCTTGCCATACAATAATTTTTTGTTACTCAGAAAATACAATTTATCATTTTAAAAAGATTCTTATTTATGAGCTTGAAGCAAGTTTTTATTTTGCAAATAATCATTTATTTATTTGTAAGACAATTCAAGCATTTTGGATTGAGCTGATTTGAACCAATAATTTTTGTAATAATAATTGATAGTAACATTAAATACTGATAAAGCAGTGAATGAATCACCCTACTAAAAATATCTGTTTTCATATTTAATTAGGAAATTTTATTATTATTATTATTATTATTAATTTATTTTTTGTAAAATTGCAAAAGTCTGAAATCACCTATGTCAGAAATGTCTGTAATCAATTTTTTAAAGATGAATATCAATTATGTTAACTTTTATAATTTTCCAATAACAGGTTAATATTAAAACAAATGGAAAAAGTTTATTTAATATTTTCATAAAATCTTTTTTGAGTAATTAAAGAACATACTAACCTTTGCATAACTTTGCTTGCATATTCATCTGTGCAGATAGATGCATCACTACTCAAAGTATAAATCTTACATTTTACACTGGTGATATCTTTCAGATCCAATTCCGCTTAAAATGTATAAACATAGTTCTGTTACAAACAAAATATTTTGTTTTTAAAATTTGATTACAGCATGACATTACTCAATTTACAAACAGTTTTTTTACATGGACAAAAAATTGAATAACTGACTAAATTAATGAATATGCATGTTAACATTTACTACATGAATTGTTATTATTTGAACTAAAAGACTGTTAAACTAAATTTGCAAAAATTCAAGTGTAGTTCTTAATAAAAATGAATAAGTCTTCACAGTTTTCTAACACTTTATAGAAAATATCCCTTATACTAAAATAATAATGGTGAAATATAAATAATAATTAATGTTACAGTAAATAACATTATTATTATTGTTATATAATAATTGTTTAATGAAAAATTTAATACTATCACAATGTTTTTAGCAAGATTTTCTGTATTTAGTATGCAGATATCATTTGAAGGATAAAAATTAAAAATATATCAAAAATAGGGAAATCAGATTCTGCAAATTATATAATAAATTATAAATCTATATATGTATCTGATCTTCAATTTACATGAACTCAAGTAAGGGGGAACATTAAAAATAAATTATATTTCTTTTACCTATAATAATTATTTGAACTTTCATTCTTTAAACATTAATTTATTTAACAATCATTGTTAACAAACTTATTTTTGACTACAAAATTATTTATGATTTGTTAACAATTAATTCCAAAAATCCTCAAATATTTTAAAACTACCTAAGTCAAAAGCCATTTTGCCAGAGAAATCAATGATATTACAAGAGGAAATCAGAAAGTAAGTGAATTTGCCACAAGAGCTGACATAAATACATTATATAGTCTGTCCTGGTTAAGAAAAACCCTGATGTAAACAAACCGTTTCTCTGAAATTTGTATTCACATGTGCACAAGCATGTGAAGGGGTGTTCAATATTGTGAAGTAAAGTGCGAAGTGAGCTCAATAGCTTTTAAACTAATAGTTGGATTATTTTCTGGTAGTTTTTCATTAAAGTTAATGATTATTTGTCGCGCTTCACTAATCAAAATTTTTCTGCTAACATTTTTGCGAAACTTCCTCTCAAGCAAAGGATCCGATACATCCGACATCTTGAAATGAACCGTTGTGCTAAATAAGGTGGATATAAAAATGTGTAATGATTACGACTCAGCTTAATTAATGATGGAAACATTTAAAGCAATTATATATTTACATAAAAAATAGTTATATTTTGTGATTATATATATATTATGGTTTTTTTTAAGTGCACTACTTTATGTGAGCAACATAATACATCATCCAGAACCAGCCAATAACGTCACAACTTTTAAGCCTCTTTGCATCTTGTTTGTTTACATCAGGGTTTTTCTTAACCAGGACAGACTATAGTGAATCTGGCAGTAGTCATAAGAATTACATAATTGGAGTTGTAGCTACAACTCAGTATCACCTTAGATGTATAGTGCTCTTGCTTACAGTTAGTTAACTGTAAGTGAGAATGCCATACAATTAATGGTGCAATCTGAAAATAGGCAGTGTCCATCCCATTTTCAGATTGTATTATTAGTGATCATAGAAATCAGGTGTTAGCTACATTTGCTTTCTATGATCAGAAGGAATGAAAACATTGAAATCTACTGAAAAATGATAGTATGGATGAGGAAAATTGAATGGCACAGAAAAATATCTACAAGTGAGTGGAGAGATTTAAGAGTGGAAGAAAAAGTTATGATGATGAAGAATACCTAAGCTAGCCCTCAATATCATGAACAGATGACACCCATGCTGAAGTGATTTACTGACCAAAGAAATCATTGGATTACTCTAGGTGAAATTGCATCTCATACAAATGTGAGTTATGAATCAACATAATCATGATGACTGTGGCTATTACAAAGTCAGTGTGAGATGGCTTGCATGACAGCTTATGGAAAAACAAACAGAACTGTTTAAAGATATCTGAATTATTACTGCAGAGATTCAACCAATGCAAAGATGACACGTTGCAAAGACAGTCATGAGTGATGAATCATAGATCCATCTTTATGAATAATGCTCAAAACAAGCAAGTATAGAGTGGAAACACCCCATATTTCTATGGAAAAAAGTTCAAAAGTCAGATACCTGTTGGTAAAATGATGATGCTGTTGCTCTTTTGAGATTACAATGATCTGATATTGGAACACTATGTAAGAAAGGGACTTCATTGTACAAAGAGAATGAAATCAAACTTAAAGCCAGCAATTTGCTTGAAGCACAGAGATCTTCTGTCAAAAGGCGCTTTTGCTCTAAAATAACAATTGTCCACATTCAAGAGCAGCAACAGAAGGAGCAAGGTCAGGACTATACTCCTGACCTTGCTCCTTCTGATTTCTACTCATTTAGACCATTAAAGGAAATTCTGTGTGGTTGGCAAAATATCAATGATAATGAAGTTAAGAAAAATCAGTGTATCGGAACAAGAATTTGTGCATGAAATGAAAGTATACTAAGTGAGTATAGGAATTACACTATAAACAGACTGTTCCAGACATAAGATTTATAATAAATATCTAAACTTAATTTGTAAAGAATCAAATATTTCCCTTTGAATTCATTGTTATTTCCATTTTAATTATTATTTAATTTTCACAATAAATATTTCACATTTATTTGATTTAGTATTTTAATAGACATGCATATACATTGGAAGGAGCCATCTTTATCCATAATATAATGCTAATTTGACAAAATATTTCTGCCAGATTGATGTACAAATAAGCTTAATTGTGCTATCTCTTAAGATGTTATTTATCACAATTAAGTTTTTTTATTATATTTTTATTTACTTTTCATTGACAATTTCTATTCTGAGGAAAAGACTGTCAGAATTCTCAGTAATGATATCATTCACATAAGATATTTTAAGAAAAAACTTAGAAATTTTGTAATATTTAAATTAGTATAAAATAGCTATTGTTCATCAAAATTTTATGCTGCAATAATTATTATTAATTATTTTGTATTCTAATTTGCTTGTAATTAACAAATACAATATTGTACTCTAATTCCTCAATTCTAATATGTCATTGATTTATCGATTTATTTTAATTTTTTTCTTATTTTAGCAATGAAAATACAGACACACAAAATTATTCAAATTTTATTTTAAATCTATAATAAAATATCATAAAAATCCAATAAGGCAAAAATTTATTTAAAATATTGACAGCACAAAAAAATAAGAAGTGCTTCATATTTCAACTTCTGAAATAAAATTTTGTATTTAAAAATTAGTATCTGTAACCTGCCACTATTCTGTTTACACTAAATGTTATTGTTAATGTTTTTGTTTATTCTTATGTCTAATATACTGAATGTCTGGTAGATTTAAAATGTAAAATCAAAGAAAGTAGACTGAGATGGTTTGGCCATGTAATGAGAACAGACAAGGATTATACTGGCAAAAGAGTTATGAATGCGAAAGTTGAAGGAAGAAGGAAAAAAGGACAACCCAAGAGAAGATGGCAAGATATTGTGGATGAAGATCTGAGATCAAAGGGTCTCAGAAGGGAATGAACAAAGTGCAATGGAGAAAGCTCATCAAAAACAGCAACCCCATATAGAAATGGGAAAAGCTAACGATGAAGAAGTAATAGTCTGGTAGATTTAAAATGATTATTTTTTTTTTGTTTTACTGTTTGAATTTTTGTGTATCATAAGATGCTATTTTAAATTGTGATTGGCATTTATTTTAAAATAATTTTGTTTGTTTAAAGCAATTAATGTAATTGAATTTTCCTGAATGGTAAGTGAGTACTCCCATTTTATATTTTAAAGTTTTGAGAGATATTTAAAGCAGTTATCTTTAAAAAAACAAAAAACTAAAGTTGATTAATTGCAGTATTGAGAATCACTATATAATATATAGACATGGTATTGTCTAATGTCTGACAAAGTTTATTTATTTATTAGAATCATTGAAGATCACAAATAAATATTGATGATTATTATGCACTTATCTGAGATATAATAATAATCCCTTTAATGATTACTGTATGCTTGATTTATTTTTCTGTTTCATTAATTATTAACTAACTACAGCGAAATTTTTTTGCACATTTTTTGTCTTCTTGTTTGGATATCTTATAATATATTGTATAATGATTGCTGCTGGAAAAATCCCATTATTTCTAGCCAACATAATAATGATTGTTCTCTTAAATTAGGTAATAAAAGCTTTGTTTTGGCATTAATTATAGGAAGCTTTTCAATTTTAAACAAGTTAAAAATATAAAAAATATGTATATTAGAATCAAGAAAAATATGATAAGTTATATTTTGTTTCATGCTCAAAAAATAAATTGTTTATTATGATAAAAATAAAATTACTAAACAACATATACTGAACTATATAGTATTGACAATTATAAATCCATTCTGTTATGTTGGTTATAGAATGATGGATGCTGGTATGTTATGTGGAGCATTGATATATTATAGTAAGGAAGAGTAGTGAAAATGAATGCACATTATTAACATAATTATAGATTTAAATTATTATTTTTTTAGTTGAAAATAAATAAATAATTTTAATCAGCATTTTTAATTTATTCATTTAACAATACTCATTTAAAATTTTTGGTATTGATACTATAAATACCAATATTTTACAGGAATGTAGTGGATAATATCAATTCTTCATAAAAATGTATCAAGTAGTATTGACAATCAATATCTTTCATAATTGTTGCAACCCTAGTTACAGGTATCCCCCAATTTATGAATCTTCATTTTACAAATTTTTGACTTATCACTTTTTCATTTTGCAAAAAACCATTTGATCATAAATCATCCATTGTAAAATTTGCTTAAATCAATGTTTTCTTGCTTATTTTCTTCATTGATTATATCAGACATGCTGAATTTATTATGCATACCATTGTTTTTAAGTCAAAATTCACTTCCACTTTAACTAGACGATTAAATATTGAATCTGGCACTTGCTTATAATGACAATATGAATATCAGTAATGTATCTGTTGCATTTTTCAATGGTTTGATAACTATATAACACTATTTAACTTTATGAAATGATTATACATTATTCCAGCTGTATAAATCTCTAATATATTTTTTATCCATATATAAATTTGAATAATGACAATACTGTATTTTATTGTTTTATTGGAAGATGTCTAATCTAGCCAATGTAATGATTTAAATAAGTAAATTATTTTGTTCTATTAGTTTTATTAAAATATTTGCCATAATAAAATTTATAATTAATGAATTTTTAATAAATAGAATTGAAAACATCAATATTAACTTCTAGAAAATTGAATTTATTTTTTCCAATAATTTAGCATAACAAAGAATTTTGAGAATTAAATTTCAGACCATATTTAATGAAAATCTGAAAATTTTTAATTAATAAATAAAACTCCAATGTGAGTGGCAAGATTATTACCTTATTAGACTTAAATTTGAAAATTACTTGGCATGTAGCAGTTCTAAAATTCAAAATCAAATGGTAAGTAATAGGCTAAATAGATAGTAATATCTATTATAAACTATCTAATGTAATTTGTGTTATAGTACATATAATTATATTTATATTAATAATTTTGAAATGCTTTAACATCAGTAGATAAAATGACAGTGACTTTCTGATATCCAGGAATCAATTAAAAATTTTTACATTGAAATTAATGAGAACTAAGTTTCCAATTTACAAATTTTCATTTAATGAACAGTTTTTATAATTTCAATAATCTTTGTAAACTAAGGGATACCTATATTGTAATATAAGTATAAAATATAATAGAAAAAAGGCTATAAATGTAGAAGCTATAAGTGTAAGTCTAATTATTAAAATAGATTATAATAATTAGACTTACACTTTAAGTTATAACCAATGCTTTTTTTTTCCTAAAACAATATTAAACAGTATCATATGTGACATAATAAAATTCAGTAGATAAATTTGACTCTTGCCCCACTGACTGACAAATAATTTAACAATTGTTATTTCTCCTGGAGAAAATGTTAAAAAATATGCTTATCAAATCAGTATAGCACTTCTATATTTTTGGAAAATTTTTGATTAATTTAAAAGTTTGAGAGAATATACAAAGAGTCTTCAAATAAAATAGTATAATTAAAAAAGTAATAATATACTTTTTTAATAAAGTATAATTAAAAAAGTAATAATAGTTCTAATGAGTATCATAGAACTATATAGAGTTGCTCATTATAGACAATATTTGTTATATCTGAGAACATGAAATATAATCAAGAATATAAATGATTGTGTAGTATTTTTTGATTTAATTTTGTGTGTTAATACTATAATTATTTCATGCTTCGTTTTCCTTTTTTGTTTATTTTTGATATTTGAATACCATACAATAAATCTTTTCTTTTCCTTATTACTTTTTAACAGAGATAATGTGGTAATAATTATTAATGTTGAAGTTTTTGGAATTTAAAAAGTATCCTTAGAATTCTTAATCAACACACTTAGGCACTGGAAATAGAATTTTTGTACCTGAAATTAATCAGACTTTTATTCTGACTGTGAAGAATAAATGTTTCAGATTTCGTGAAAGTTAGATTGCCATTTAGTAGCATACAATGAGTCAATGATTTTAGCATCATTTCATTTAATTATAGTCTTTAGAATAAGTTGTTTGTACTACAGCTATTTTTTCCTTATTAATTTTTACATTGAATTGGAGCTATCATATAAGTTCTTCTAGGAGTCTTCTGATTATTCCTATGTAGTGCTTACCATGCTGGACACCAAATAGACTAGAAATATTTTGTATACTCTGCACATCTCTGTGTTAATCTTGAATTCCTTGTCATTGCAAATCTGTTGAAAAACTGTAACATTTCTTTTTTTCATCGAGACACGATAAGCATAATTCCAACTGCAGGAACTATATTTATCAAATCTTCAAAAAAAATCTTTACTAATAATCTTGTGCCACATGGAATGCTTTGGAATGGATAGGAATTCCTTACTGGAGCATCCATACTCGATGCAATGGCTTTGAAAGAAATGCAGATGACTACATTTTTAAAAATGCTTGATGTAATATTTCAGACTAGGTTATCAAATTTACTGCATGGTATACACGAACCAAGAAAAATTTCTTCAGAACTCTTAAGTCGTCTTATAAATGTCTGATAAGCTAGATGAAATTTTATCCTCATTAAGGATCTAATTATTAATTCAATTCAGAACATACTGTATAATTTTAGAATAATGGTAATATATCTAATTCTATAGGATTTGTTTATTTATCAATTTTAGTTAATCAATTTTCAGAGAATTTTAAACTTTTTATAAATAATTTAACTTCTGATCAATAGATGGCTGAACTTAGGCTTCACTTCTATTTCTCAGAAAGATTAGAAATTTAACTTTATATAGAATGAGTGTCTCTAATTCAAACTGTCTGGTACCAAGAATGTTTTGGATTTTTCTGAATTTTGGGATGCATGACATGATGGAATTGAAGTGAGAAAAAAATTCATAATCAGACCTTTTGTCATTTTTTAATAATATATAAATAACACAACAGAAAATAAAAAGTCATAGACATCTCACACTGACAATATTTGGTAGTTTAGTGAACAACAACAGCAAGCCATGACTGCACCTGCACTATTGTGTCACCTTTCACCATACAATCAATGTCATAGTCCTATCTCAAAAGGCTCTTTACTTTGAAAGCATAATCAGAGATATTAGAATATTTCAGATTTTTGAAGTGGAGATACTCAATTGCACTATTTTAGAGGAAGTTTATTTTCAATGATTTTTCTTAATAATTTATGGTACATGCATTTTTTTTTTTTTTGAATTTACACAGATTATTAATTTTAATTTCTATGGAAAAGAAATATATTTACAGTTTATTTATTCTGTCAGTTGATTTACCTCTTATTTCAAATTATAATTCTTTTATAGATTTATGTTTACGTTATTTTTTCAAATTATATTTAATAATATAAAAATGAGATAATTATTCTATCAGAATTTTAAAAAATTATTTGAAAGTTTCTTTGCATTCTTTCTGCTTTTACACAACTGTAAAACTAGTAATTCAAAAAATAGTTCAAGACTAAAACTTTTAATTTTCAATAATTTTATGTAACAAAATATAGCAGAACTGATTTTTTTTACATTCACACATTTTCCGATGAAGTTTTATCCAGTATTTATTTCTCACCATAATTTATAACCATATTCTGTCGTCTAAATCTGTTTGTCATTTATTACAAAACTACAAATCATATACCAACTGGAACTTTAAAATTTTTTATTTCAAATTATCAAATATTTAATGACTGATACACTTTTAATTATGGCTTACTTATGTACAGCATTTTTTTCTAAGGTCAGGATGAGTTATATATAAAGTAATGTTATTCTTAATTTCCCTTTCCAAGTCACAAGAGATAATAAGTGAGAGAGGCTAATATATACAAGTAAATACAGTATAATCGATTTTTTTTGGTGGTCATAAAGTAAGGAAGTTGGTGCTCCTATCTGAGAAAAAAATATGGATATATATTATAATCATGTTATTTGTTGAATTATACGTACAATCAGTTGCAAAATGTTTTTCACCTACCTCGTAGGAGCTGAACTTACCGGAAATTGATCAAGTGTAACGTCAGGTACTTATACCAAGAATCAAAACAGATTAAAATGGATACGTCCCTTCTGACTGAGAATAGGGAGA
>WUQG02406984.1:0-16746 GCA_011317285.2 Androctonus mauritanicus | reverse complement strand
TTACACCTGCTATAAAGTGCTTGCTTCTTGACACATTTGTAAAAGTAAAAGCATAGCAGTTTTGAAAGAAGATATGGGACTTAAACAGTTTATATTAGTAATTTTAGTTTTTAGCAGTGTTGACATGTATAATAGTTATTTATATACTGATATTTTTATATGTAAAGTTTAATATTACATTTATAACCACTTAAGTAGTTTAGTTTATATTTGTTACTATGGTTACCATTTTTTCTATGTTCCATGTTCTTTTTTCTATGAAATCTGTTTGTATTTTAAATATATGGAAGCTGAGGAGGATTTTATTAAAATTGAAAGTGCTTCTTCATATGATAATTTGTTGGTGTCATTAATTTTAAATACGTAGAGTTTTCCTGCCATAGTGCTGACAAAGTTAAACGTTTATTCTACTGGCAACATATGTGTAATTGTATCACTTTGGATAACTATTTTAACTACTGCATTCATTGATTAGTAAATAATTGAAGTTTATAATACAATACTTTCTGCAGTAAATATATTCAATTTTTAAAGATATTTTCTTATATTTTGCATATATCTGATGATAGGACAGAATACCAAAAATGTTCCTGTTTAATAAAGTTATTTTGAATATTTTATTGCAGAAAGTGTTATACTATAGACTTTAATTTACAAGACCTGAAATTAAATGTTATAAGTCAGGGACCCTCTGTATTAAGAAAATAATTCAAAAATTTCATAAGTTAAAATTTTTTAGTCATTCAAACCTATTACAGAAAGTCTAACTTATAATCAACTCATACTAGTGATGGCAATGTCATCGATAAATTCTGCTATTGATCAAGGCAGTTGACCTGGGCTCGATTCCCAGACCTATAGTGTGATATACAGAAGTCTATCACAATAATCTATCAAACAGAAAAAAGTGTCTTTTCTGTTTGTAGATTACAAACAACTTTATTCAGTTTTTAAAGATATTTTCTTGTATTTTGCATACAGGTGCAGAAAAAAGTATCTTTTTTTGTGTTTGATTCTTGTAGTTTTGTATTCTTTATGATTATTAAGATTATATATAATGTCCTAGTAAATATTAATAGTGAGAAATCTATAAATTTTCATGCATTTCCAACTTGCAATCATTTCTGCCTTATGACAATGGGAGTTTCAAATTTTTGGAACCAAACTGTTATAAGTTAAGGTTTAAATGCATAGCAGTTAAACTATCATGTTAAAAATAATCTAATGCTATTTTACAAAAATTTGTTTAGTACCATTTTGCTTTTATGAAAGATCTACATTAGTATTTTTTTCATTAATTAAAGAAATTTGGAGAGGATTTCTGCTTTTATGAAAAAGAAGTTGGTCAGTGGTGACAAGCTAATAAAACAGCTTACTATCCTGGAGAATTCAAATTCAATTCTGGTTCCCACACACCCAGTTTTATAAGAGGGGTCTACTTCCAGGCTGTTGAAACCTATCCTTCAGCCTTCAGATAGATCCTATCATAGATATTGACTAGCTTGTGATGGTTTTTAAAAACCTTTGCTATTAGATATATCTTATGTTGCAATATAGCAGTTTAACTGAAAACATAAGTGTCAATGTAAGTGAAACTACAGTGTATATACATTATTTCTACTTTACATAGACTGTATTTATCATATCATTTCTGTTTTTATTGTATATTGTTAGTATTGTTTTAGGTTTTGTGTCATTTTGTAGAATCTGATATTTAAGTCTAGGAATGCTCAAAAATTTTCCCCATACAATTTAAATGGTAATTACTTTTTCATTTTATGATGTTTTAGTTTAAAAAAGGTTTCATAAGAATTTCTATTTTCATATATTGGAGGATACTCAGTTTATGGAAATATCCCTATTTATGCAATTTCAGAGATATACAAATGTATAAGTCTTTTAATTTTTGCTTTATTTCCACAAAATGCAAATAATAAAAATCATCAAACAATTTATTTTTTTGCAAAAATATCACTTATAACCTTAAATTATTTCTGTGCTTAAAAAGTATGCTAAATTTCATTTTGCCATTCCATTTATTAATTTCTCATTCGTATATATTGAATTTAAGAAGTGGCACAGCTAGAAAATTAATAATGGGAGTGCAAATAAAAAAATCAAGAAATATTGAATGTTCTTTGTATAAAATTGCAATGTAAAAATATACAAAATTGTATTATATATTTTATTGAATATGACTGGTTTATATCAGATGAATCTATTACATAAATAATAATTATGTGAAATCACTGAACAAATCACAGTACAAATAAAAGTATCAGGAAATGAAATTGCTCCCTTGCACCCTCCTGGCTACACCACTGAATTTAAGCATTGTTAGACTTATGCAGTTTGTGTGTGGAAATTTTTGGGACAAATTAACCAAGTAAGTCAGGAATCTACTGTATTATTAAAGGAATAAATCTTACAATTTTTATTATGATTTATGTCAGATCTGAAAATATATGTTCAATCATTTTTCTATTAAAGCTATTGATTTTTGGATATAATCAAAAAATTTTAAATGTTTAATATAATTAAATTTTGGCAGAAACTTCTAGATATATTACTAATTTTAATATTAGTAATATTTTGTAAAACATATTAATATATTATTTATATTATTAAATACACAATGTAAAAGTAATTTTTCTCAAATAAAAATTCATTCTGTTTTTTTGTTAATGTAAGCACTGTAGTCTTATATTTAATTCCTACAATACTGCCATAACCATAATAACTGAAATTTTCTAAATTTTCAATTTAATTCTTTCTATAAGGATGAAATTATTTTGATATATAAAAACAAAAATAATTTTAACTATTAAAATTATACAAATTGGTTACCAAAAAAATTATAAACTATATTTGTTTAATTAATGGCATTTTTAGTACAATTAACAAATAATTAGATTATTTGTAGATAGTAAATATTTTCATTTTAAATTCCACTCTTAATATTTTTGTTATTGATAGGTTTGCTATTTATTTATATATTTAATTAAATCAGAAATATGTTAGTATTTTAAAACCATTTTTAAGACGACAACAACAACACACACATACACACAGATATATATATATATATATATATATATATATATGATATACATTATATTTAATTTCAAAATTATTTTTTAAATATTATTTTTCATTTCTTCTTAGTTAAGAGCATATAGGCCTATATAAAATTTTTATAATATAAATAAAAAATTTATTTTCAGAGATGTGAATTTTAAATAGGGCCTATATAAATTTAATGATGATAAAATAAATAGTTTGCATATTTCATACTTTATTCATTTATTATTGAATCTAATACTATACTTTTTGAAATTCAGTTATGATTATATACAATTATATAACATATAAACACTAGCCATACAAAACATTTTAATAATAATAATAATAAATAATAATAAAATCAATTTTTTGAACAATTTCATAGAATCTATCAACATCAGAGTTTTGATTTTAATAGTTTTTAGAATTTTTGATTTTATAGATCAAAGTTGCATTTTTAAGAAAATAGAAAATTAGCATCTATTTACAATATACTATATCTAAATATAAACATATGAAGTTACCTGGTACTATAAATTACAATCTGTTGATTAATCATTTACATTATGAGGATATATACATATATAAATATTTTATTTATCGCGAAAAGAGTAAGTTCCATCAAGAACTAAAAGATGAAAATGCGAACGAACATCTAATTTTTGCTGCTTGATCGAAACAAACTGTTTTTTTAACTTCGTTATCAATCCAATAAGTCTGAATATATAAAAATAACTGCATTCCTGACCTGCCAGATAGCGAGATACTTAAATCAAATTCCGTACAAGTCAAACTGATTACTATTCTTTCGTCAGTGACGACTTTACTATTCCATCTTAAACGATCCAACTGAACTCTGCAACTATTACTGTGAAGAATTGCGTCTTATTGGGTGAAATTGTTCACGTGATCACTGTCTCTCATCTCCTATTGACTGTCTTCTGAGTGTTTTTATTGACATTAGTCACCTGGATCGTTTATAAAAATATCTGTACTCTAAATAATAATTTGCAATTATTTCCTATGTTTAATTATGATTCATCGAATATTTATAATATTAATTGCTTTCTTATATACGCATATAAAAATGCATTAGAAACATTTCGTGATGATAGTGTAAATGTCAATGCAAGAAGGAAGATGACGTCAATGAAATGGACCAATCAGATGTTTATTGTTGGCAGTCATAGAATACTTTTCTCCGCCTTCAATCATCCATTCACAGAGTTATTTCCATTACCATATTATGAAAAAGTACTGATAACATTAAAGTTAACACTTTTATTTTTAAAGTGGAATATTTTTAAAAAGTATACATTTACAATACATTGCATTTAATTTATAAACGATCGCGCCTAAAAAACACCGTTAACAAGAAATAAATATTTCACTTTAACTTTATACATTTTTTCAAAATGTAAACCTAATGGAATATAAAATTACCTAACGTATATTTATTATTTAATTTCACTTATGTTAAACATTTATTTGAAGATATATATATATTTTTTTTTTTAATTTAATAAAAACTAATATCAATACAAAATATTTTTATTTAAAACAGCAAATTCAAGAATTTCTTATATTTAATTTCTTTCTATCAGTAAGAAATAAAAGGAACATATTTAGATTTATAATTTTATTTTTCGGAATATATATTTTAATTCAAAAATATTCATTATAAAAAAAATAATAAAATTAAAACTAAAATAATTATAAAGAGACTATATATTTTATAAAGCATTAAGCTTACAAGTTAGTTTATATAAGTCTATTATTGATAATATGAGACGTGAAAATTGTAAAGAATTTTAAAGATGATCTTGAATACTTCATGTTTAACTATGTTTACTAAATTATATTTGATTTATTATATTATATATACTGATTAACTTACTTTTATTAATTTGTAATTTAATTTTTATTAATTTGTAATTTAACTTTTATTAATTTGTAATTTAACTTTTATTAATTTTTTCTTAATTATTTATTATCTAAGTTATTTGAATTCTATTTCAAATTATAATTTATTAAAGTTACACCATAATCAAATGACACTAACAAGTTAGAAAATCGAACAAAAAAAAATACAAAATACTGTATAATTTGAGCATAGAAGCTGGGATTTAATCTGTAATAATCTCTTCTAAAATGATTTTAAAATTCAACTAAAATAGCATACGCGTGGTAATTTAAGCTTAATTTTACAGTAGTATCTAAAGAGCTCCAATGAGCAACGACTTCGTTCCATAAGCGTAAGAAAAGTAATACAGTAATGACATTATAAGACGTATCATTTAGCGTCCGTCTTACACAAGTTATTATTTTGAAAGTTTTACTCCTAAATTCTGTTCTACAAAATATAGATTTAAGATATGGATCGTTTCGTGATCAAAAATTACTTACACATATTTTAATTTTCACATTATTTATATTTTTTTATTTCAAAAATTAACAACAAAAAAAAAATTCCTCGTTTTATTTTTTAATTCGATATAAAAAATAGTGGATTAGCGAAGAAAATCAAAACCTAAGTCCATAAATGTGAACTAAGAGATTAGTCTTTCTGATAATTATAGCTACAATTTTTTTAGTAAATTGACTTGTAACTTAAAAATATGTTATTTATCGTTATCATATTATATTCATAATAATTTCCTACTTTATTTCTAATATTTTATTCTTTATAGTTTCCTGCTTGTGAAACAAATAGTAGTCAACATTGATCTTACATCTTTAAAACACTAAATAACAAGCCTAGTGACTCATGAAAAACTTCTGTGTTTGCCTGATATTTAGACTTGCTTATCCAGACTACCTAGTTATGAAATATTGTATATGATTTTCACTATATAGTGTTTATTAAAAAAATGTACCTTTTAGTTATAAATCTATCATTTTGAATCAATTTTGTTCTTTTTTTTTAAGAAAGATTTTTGAGAACTTTTTAGATAATTCATGCTTCTGGAGAATTATAATTTTTTTCTTGCAGCAAAAATAAGTTAATAATTAATCAAATATTTAATGATTTCGTTTAAAAAATTATTTAAATAATTAAAAATTATTGAAATTAGAATTTAAGATACATTTATTTAAATTTTAATAGTGTACACACTAAATTTTAGTGTAAAATTTTAATTATTTCAAAAAATTTGTTTACTATTATTGTACTGTATTTTATATCTAATTTTACATATTTTACAACGAAAAACTACGTCGTTTTTTCAAACAGCGACATGAGACGTAGATATTTAAATCATAAGCAAATAAAGAATAAACTTTTCCATAAATGATAGGCTGCAGCTATAATAAAATTATTATTATTGTTTTTTATGTATTTAAAAGCAGTCTATTAAAAATTGATTGATGCAATAATGAAAAACTGCGCTTTTCGTTTTGTTTCTGTTTAAATTTTATATAATTTTATATATAAAATTTTCATTTATTTCAATTACAAAATTTATAATAATAAATGTTTCCTTGATTGTGAATTTTATGTTCTTCGTTTCATAAATTTAGTACCAGATCTGCGCCCACTTTGGATCAGCCATATCTACGAATAAGCCTTTACCTTATTATTTACATACCAAGTCATAAAAATCAAATTAGAGTACATAAAAAGCATATTAGATAAAAAAAATAAAGAAATAAATCTGCTAAAATCAAGATTACTATTAATACAAAATTTTATATTTTAATCAATTTCTAAAAAATAATAAAAAATAGCTTAAGTTATTAAACGTAGAACCTTATAACATATATGGTACGAGAATGGAGAAAATGCATAAGAATCTGACACTATCTAAAATAAAAAACATATTTTGTTATTCAAGATATATATTTGTTTTTAATTTTTAAAATTTAATAAAATATTTACTTTTTAAAATTTAAATACTTTAAAACTAGTTTTTAAAATTTCCATAGATAATATACCATTTTAAAATTCAAAGATTAAAATGTTTAATTCCTATGATTTTAATATATTATTTTTCAATAGCATGTCTTTTAAATAAAAACAGTAGTCTCTATATATAACTATTAGAAATTTGTTAATATGTTATTAAAAAAGTTTTTAACAATAGTGAATATTTTTCTTTAAAATTAATTAATCTTACATAAATATGCACAGTATTACTGTAAGATATGAATATTTAGTATATAAAAGTTTAGCTCACACGAATGACATGTCAAATTGCCTTGCAAGTAAAACTTGTTTTCAACTTAAAATAAATAAAAATTATTATAGACTTTAAGACCTCACTAAAAAATATCTGCAACCAATAAAAATAATTCTTTTTATATTAATTTCGGATTACATTTATATTCAAATTATTAACTTTGTTAGAGCTCTATTAATCAGAATTATTAAAAAGTAAATGGCATATAAGTTAATTGAATTCAATTGTCCTATCTTTTCATGCTCGTGACTTATAGTTGTGTTAAAAAGGAAGAAGTCAGTTGTATATCATCCAACTACTTTTAAGATATTTTTGCATAATATTGCAAGACTATCGGGATGAATTTCTATTTCGAAATCTATTAATCATAAAAAAAAAAATATTTTCAATATTGTATTTAAGACCCTTTGAACTTATCGAAATTTAATAAATTTTGCAAAAATATTGTCTATGTAATTAATGCACTTATTTTTTTTCAAATTATGGTTAATTAACAATGTTTAAATTTTATCAAATTAATTATTATACGGTAAATCCTAATATATTTTGTATTACCATTTTTTTCTCAACAACAATGCAGTTTCAATAGTTTGTTCTTTTGTAGTTTCAATGCATATTTTGGTTTTATTTTACGATATACTGTAGTATTAAGGTCGTAGAAAGCCCAGGCTGGCTCTATCGTGGGTCATATCTTCGTTTACATTTGTAACAGACAAGAGAGAGATTTTTTTTGGGGGGGGATTAGTATAGATTCTATGCTAAGGGCTTAGCAAGTTTTCTTCTTCTTAAAATGAATTGTTTCTAATAAAAAAAAATGTTAACAATCTTTGATTAAATTTAACAAATAATAAAATAAATAAACTTGATGATTAAAAAATTTCGATTGCATTGCTTTGCATTTTTATATAAAGGATTTGAAATGCGTATGATTATATAAAAACAATAACTTTCGAAATGTGCTTACAGAACAAAAATAATATCTACTAGATGACTGAGTGACAGAGTGGGCCGAAGAGTAGGCTACGCCCGGGTTCAATATCCATAGGGTGCTGACTTTGTACAAGTGTATTAATCTGTCATTCTTTTGACATTAAGATACAAATTGATTACATCATATCATCACCATACGTAAAGCTGACGATTTTAGGTCTATTTTTTTTATTAATTCTACAGAATATGTAATTAGCTTATAACTTTTCTAATAAAAGCTAATTTATAATTCCAACTACTGTACTTAATTGTTTACTACGAAAGAAACTAGGCTACACTCATGGTTGAGTAATATAGCTATTGTCGTTTCGCTATAAATATCATTCTGGTATATTAATATTCTATAAAAATAGAAACTTTGGGATGTTAATGACCAAATCATGATTATTGATAAAAACATAAATTCGATATTACAAAAATAAAGAACAGAAGAAATTATAGAAAATTATTTATTATTAATCTATTGATAGATTACAATACTGTATTCCCTGTAAGTACTGTATTGCCTAAATATAAGTTTCATAAGAAAAAAAAATGTCAATTATTTAATAAATTAATTTTTTAATAAAAATTAAAACGTTAAATAAATATTTAATGTTTCGATTCGATTAAATTCGATGAACAAAATTATTTTTTGATCCAACAAATAAATTAATTTTAATCTCAAAGAAATTTTTTTTTTTTTTATATATAGAATTACTATATTTTAATTATTAGAATTAATATACATAGTATTCATTAAAATATTTTAAATAATTTTTCTAATAAACTATTTTTAGATCTTCATAACAACTTTTAAGAGCAGCTCGGAAATGACATTACTTATTTTATTAAAAAGACGTGACATTTTTTTTTTTCGAATAAAATTAAAAAATCATTTGCAGAAATATTTAAATATTTTTATACACAAATACTAATAATTCATATTAATGATATTAAAAATATTTTATACGATAAAATGCAAAAGTTTGATTTAGCATTATTGCATTCAGAAAATTTTTCACTATGAATAATTTTCACTAGTTATTATAATTTCTAATATATTTAATAAATGATATCGGCTAAAACAAAATATTTTTAGGTTGAGAAAAAAAAAATCAAGCCATAATTTTAAAAGGATGACAAGTCTATTATTTGAAAAAGTTTTTGAAACGTTTATTTTTTATTTTTTTTTCTGACCTAACGAACAAATGACAAAATTCTTCTATAGAGTTTTATGTGATTTTTACTAAAATAAAATGCAATTACTGGTTTTGCTATATGTATTGCACAAAGTGAATCTTATTTTTGCATTTCTTTAAAAAGTTTGAAGTTGAGCAGTTATTAATAATAAATTGTAATTAAAATAATATCTAAAAAACATTATTTGTTATGAAAGTTACACAATTTTAACTTTATAATTTCCAAACTAATTACGCATCATTTTAAAGCTTAACATGAATCAATTTTATTAATATATTTTTATCTTCATTCATGATCATTCGTCAATACTTAACAATGTAATTGCGCGGTGGAGCGAGTTAAATAAAGGTTCACTATTCTTAGTTTTGTATATTATTTTATTAATGTGCACGGAAAACCCATATACCTCATTCAGAATTTTTCAACAATAAAAATATGCAATTTTTAAAATAATTGTAAACCATTAAAAATAGTATTCCTAGTACGTATATATATATTGATTTTTTTATTTTTTTATTTTTGATGCTTAATAACTTAAAAGAAAACTATTGCAGCTGAATAATAGTAGCGTGCATAATAATTATTATATACAGTATATATAAAAAAAAAATATATCAACAAAAAAATCTTTTATCTAACATTGCATCATTTTCAGATCGTGAAATTTGAAGAAAAATTGTTTACAAATATGCATTTGCACATTTACTAAACTATTTTAATTACATTAAAAGGTGCTTTTAATAATTTAAATGCAATAAAATGAGCGTAGTAAATCGTTCTTGAACATCAGGTACAATCACATCATTTGCAACAAAGCAGGGTAAGCAAACCGTGAAAGGCAGGAATGTCGCCTACAGCGAGTACTAACTTGTTTACTACTGACATTCACGATGTCAATGATACATAGTACATGCTAAGACAAAAATAACTCTAACTTACCAGTATAAAATTAATTATTCCTCTTGCCTTGTATTACTAAGAGAATAAAAATCATGAATGAGAAAACATCACTATTATGTGACAATTGACACAGCAGGTGTAGTCGAACAGTACAAATCCCGATCGTAGCCAGCTGGTCTGGTAACTGGTATGTGTTGCGCTGTTGCACCAAAAAGCGATGACGCACCGCGTTACTCATCCAACTACAAACGTATTCTGCCAATGAGAGCTTTACGTTATCACTGGGAATCGGAAAATAGTACTACGGTGTCTGTCTATGACGCAAGTTATTATTCACAATGCAAATCCGCTTCCATTATCTGTATTTGTTGTTTTATGCTTAACTTGAAAACTTTATTCTATTAACTTTGATTTGTTTTCAAATCTCTCAGACTCGTACTATCGATTGTTAAATGGCTGGCTGTGAATCAAGACAGGGAACGCCTCTTCTTTCATCGCTCTCAGCAGACACTGAAGTACGTAAAAGTAATTCTGGCTGTTTCAGTTGATTTCGTCATCAGAAAACAATGTTACTTCAGTTATCAAATTAATGTTGAAGTTACTTCTGTGAATTGTAATTCCAATAAAATTTTTCTTTTTGCTACAACTTAGAATATTTTATTAAATGAAATTGCTTTAAAAGTTTTTTACAAATATGAAAATAGAAATAACTAAATCAGAAACTATTTTTGGAATTGTACTTTGTTTTCTATTGGATAATTTGATCTTATTGCAAATAATAACGTTAAATGATGGATTGCTTACAATTATAGATGCATTATGCATTCAATTATAATTATTATAATTTATATAGACAATTTATATTTTCAAAAAAATAAACTAAAATTTAATATATTTTTCCTTGAATACAATAAAATAAAATTTAACAAAGTTTTTTTTAAGATTAATTATAGGCCTAGAGAATTTTTCATAGCAATATTTATTCAGCAATTAAACTTTATACTGCATACGTATTAGTGGATTATATTGCAACTATATAAAGTATTACAAATGAATCTCGTATATCGTGACTCATAATCTACCATACAAAACTATTGACATAAATTTATTAAGCCAATTACTGTATTTTATCTCAATAGAAATTTTTCTGAATGCGCCTATAAATACAAAATGTAATTGCGTGTTATTTAAATTTAATAATAATAATTGGTTAATAAAAGCTAAGAAAATATAACTGATTTGAAATTTTATGAATAAATGACAAGTCTTTCTGTTTCAACTTGTAATTACATTTATTGGATTATGTTATTTTTAATTTTATATATACTATACTATAATTGAAAGAAATACCTTTTAAAGTCAAAATTATTTTATTAATATTTTATGAAATTAATAAATGTTTTATTAAACTTCTTTAAAAATACTTAAGTATCCTAGACATTATAAAATTAATTCAAAATGTTTTTGATAAATATTGTTCAAAAATTTATAGTCATTTTTATGATCTATTTTTGGCTTTAAATATAGCATGAGATTATCTTAATAAATTTTTCTTGAAATTTTTTAGCACAGTTATAAGATTAATCTTCATATCTATCACAATAAAAAATTAATGACAAATTTAAAATTTACTTTCATTCAAAATTATTTATTATTGCAATTTACAGTTTTTGGACATACACCATATTATAAATTTGTAACAAATCTATGATTTGTAATAATCAAAAAATTTTTCTTTTCATAAGATTTATATACAATTCTTGTACTAATTATCAATAAGCAATTTTAAAATAATCTTGAGGACACATAAAGGAATATAAATTATTATTATTATTATTATATAATCATTATCAGATAATATTGTTTATATGATATCAATATATTATTATTGTTAATTCAATTTTTCAATCTTAATAATTTCATATAAAAAATCCAATGCATTGATGAATCATGAGCATAGTATTTATTTATACACATGCACTACCAGAAAATATGCATAATATTATGGATAGTCCTTGACTCATGACAGAATTTGGTGCCTTGTTATAAGTCTTATAGTTTGCTACAATTAAAGTCTAAGTTTTGTTTTGGAGGATTAAGCTGGATGATAATATTTAAAATGTTTAAAATATTTATATTAATATTCAAAAATATTCTGTGAATAAATTAAAACATTTCAAGTAAGTTTTAAAAAGCTACTTTCACAATTTACAAAAATTTCAATAATTTTGATCTTAAAAATATCTGCTTGTGCTTTTATACTGGTTTTATGATTTTCTAATTAAAATACACATTAGTTAAAATACATAGCATTTTTTCCAAAATAAACATAAAATTAGAAACAAGCAATGCCATTAGATTTTAAATCTGGAAATTTATTTTAAATCTTGTCTGCATTTTGCAAAAAAAAAAATTGATAAATTTCAATAGAAACTTTTGTTAAAACACAAAAGAAAACTACAAATTCTAATTAAACCTATATTCTAAATGTTTATATATAGCATGGTAGGAGAACCAAATCTTAAGGGCTAGAAAAGTGGGAAATCATCTTATATATTGAATTAGCATGTGCTAAAACCCACAACTTATGCATAAATAGTAAATGCATTAATAAACATTTTTTAATTGACTATAACTAACCTCTTGTAAAAGTATACAATTTAATTTTATATTGAAACAATTATAAACTGAGCAATGCCACTATAGTTGAAAATTATTATTTTTTTATAATAATATACAATATTAAAGGAAAAACTAATGATATTGTATGCTGCTTCATTTTTTTCTCTAATACATTTTTGGTAAGTATCTAAAAACCAACAAATAGACCAAACAGTCTGACAAATATAAATTCTGTATGTTTATGAGATTTTTCAAATTGTATATTTAAGTTTGAAAAATTCATAATGAAAGTAAAGGGCATAGAATTGTCTAATGACTATTTTTTCCAACAGCCTGATTTAAATTATCCTGAAAAAGTTTTAATAATACAAAAAGCAAGCATAACTAAAAGATTTAATAACTGTTACAAATAGTGCATTTGATTATTATTAATTCATCTTCAGTTTGTACATTATTATTAAATCTTTCTTCTGATTCTTTATTATTATAAAAACCCAATTACCTATTTAAAAATTTTAATGTTTGATAAAACGTATTTTTATTTTATTCATACACACATTCAGAAATCTCCCAATTTATGATTTTTTTTATATTACATCATTCCTTACATTGTTTTCTCAGACCAAATTTATTAGTCAAAATGAGTAAATTTATCTCTGCATTTATTATATGCTGCATTTATGTCATTAATAAAGTGGTATTTAAGTTGCAAATAATATGCATTCTGCATATATATGTTTTTGTTCCCTTCAAACACTTGTCAATTCAATCCATCAATCTAGGACACAGATTCAATCCTAGATTCTCTGACCAGAAAGCTGAACCATTTCTGAACTTGAAAGCAGAACTTATTTACAATGAAGAACAAGACATCCACTTAAAGTTCATGAAATCAATGTATTACACTTCATCCTGGACAGTTTAAGATTAATTCCAAGTCCTTTACAGCTAGATTTTTTCCAAAAATAATCTAATTCAGATTCTTTGAACACCATTCTACATTTTATAGCCATTCTCCTACAGGCATAGGCAGCCTGTAGGGAATGCTGGAAGAGCACTGCCATTTGGTTATCTGATGGTAAAGCAACTTAAAACAAGAAGAGATCATCTCACCACAAATATAGATGAACATGGATAAAAGTTGTTGACTAAATAATAAAGGACATCTGGTAGAAAGTTGACCTTTTTCTTACAAACATTTAGTATCCAGATGCCACTCCAAAAGTTGATCTCATCCCATCTATTGATTGGTAAACAAAAGGATTTTAATTGTTATGGCTACAAACTTGATTTGGAAGTTAATTCTGAAGATTTCAAAGTTTATATACCCATGATGAAGAACTCAAACTCATCCATCTTATTAAAAATTCATAATCAAAAGTACTTGAAGAATCTTATTTTAACCTGGGCCTGCAGATAAGATCATGATGATTTAAAAATTGACTGAGAGGGCTTGGTCTCATTGAAGTTGCATCAAAATTCTTGAGAATGTTGATTCAAAGGAGCAGTGAACAGTAATAACAAGATAAGGAAATAAAGAGGATATGCTTACATTTAGGAGATTCTGAAAGAGGAAGGACTATTTATCAATTCAGCACTTGATTTTCTTAAGCTATGCCCATCACAAATTCACAGAAATTGTGATGGGCATGGCTTAGGAAAATCAATTATTAGCAATTATCCAGATATTGTGACCATGTATAGTTGAAGAGAGAATATTCTTTTCTTCTTAAACTGCTATCTGATTTATCAAACTTTATATTTTTTGTAAATCTTTCATAACTATAAAAATAGTATGCTTTTCTTGATGAGAAATTTTGCTCTGGAACAAATTATTCTGTTTTAGCATTGTATTTATGGGAAAATTGGTCTCAACTTACATTATCTCAAATAATGGTGCTGATCTATGTCTCACTTACAATATAGCTTTGAGGAAGACTATATTCAATTAACATAAGTAAATTGTTATTTTATAACAATAATTCAAAAAATAAATACAAAATTTTAAAGGGCAAGAAAAATTAATTTTATTCAGAAGAAAATATTTTCCAATATAAATACTTTCAGCAGAGAAGAGAAGTCTAACCATTAGACATATAGGCAGCTTGCTGGTTTGTTTAGTCCATAAACATACATATTTTCTGATGATACAAAATTATATCATTATTACACCAACATTTTTGTGCTATAGAAGGATTAACTAATAATCTAATTGAACAATGGGCCTTAAGCTTATTTAAGAGCAAAACTATGTTACATTTAAGAAATTGGTAATATAGTTAAGGCATTTTAGCATAATTCCAAATCAGTTAAATGACAGCTAACAAATTTCCATTTTGTCAGTTAATTACTTATCTAACTGGTTAAGATCTTAGGAGCATAATCCTAAAGATGTGGTTGAATTCCAAATCAAGATGAATTATTTCATAAAAACAATCCACATTAGTTTATTAAAAATTTATATCTAAATCTATTTTGTTAATATTTTGTACCAATGATTATAAGCTAGCATTTTAAGCATCAGATATTCAGTTTGTATTTGTTCTTATCACTTGCCTTCATTTAGAATGTTTATTTGAATGAATTATATTTTATTTCTGTGTATTTCAACAGGAAGACTAAAAATCACTTTGAAAGTTTGCAAATACATTCTTCTGAATAGTCTTTCCTTCCTTGCTATTTAGAACATATATACATTCTGTAATATGTATATATCTTTTATAGTAAAACATAATTATTTTGACAGATATATTATTGAAATAAATATTATTTTTCTAAGGTGGATTTTCTTTATTTTAAATGCATCTAAAAATGGAAGATAAAAGGAACACCAGAATTTATTTTTACCCATTATTTTATCTACAGTTTCTTCAACATTGAATGTTGCAAACATTGGTAAATTTAAATAAAATATTAAAATTGTAATTCTGATTTATATCACTGAGGAGGAGAAATATACAGTTATCTGTCTATAGTTTTTTAATTATAATTTATAAAAATAAAGAAACTTTAAATAAATTTTACAAAATCTTTCAACCAACTTTATTTTGAAATTATAAAATAATATTTCACTGCCAATAACACTTATATTCTATGCCAACAATTTTCAATCAGTGTTCTATGGCACACTAGAAGGGTCTGCAGGTATGCCACAGGAATTTGAGGAAGATCAGAAAGAAATGAGAAGAAACTGTTTTTTTTTTTTTTTTTTTTTTTTTAGTATTTTTTGCACATTAGTAACATGAGCTAATGTGCCAGGAAATAGTAAATATAGATTGTCAGAGCTAGTTGCATTGCATCATCATCAAGGCAGATGAGAATCATATTTTGGAGAGTAAGTTGAAGAAAGGAGATTCATAGGGTTGGCCCAAAATTCATATTTGCCAATGCTGTTATCAAACTAAATAAAGATATTATTATAATCTCAGTACTCTTTATGTTTTGATCAAACTTCTCATCACAAGATCTTTGGGAATAATGATAAGAGCTCTCTAATATCTAATGATGAAACATTAGATAAAATGTTCTATACATTATTTAAAATTCATCAAAAATAAAACAAATCTGTATATTGCATTTATTGAATATTTAAAAAATATGCACAATCAGTCAATTTCCTTTTTTCATATTTCAGTATATATTTTGAAAATTCAAAATTTGTATTATTATTATTATTATTATTATTATTATTATTATTATTATCCAATTCTAGTCATTTTTAGCATATTCTAGTACAGTGGTTCTCAAACTTTTTGAAGTCAGGGCACATTTAAAATCCTACAAATAATTGTAGGTGCACTATATACAAATT
>WUQG02406973.1:0-16748 GCA_011317285.2 Androctonus mauritanicus | reverse complement strand
AGAAAGGAAATAATTAATTATATTACAATAATTATTAATTTAAAATATATTTCCTAGAAATCGATCAAAATAAAAATCGAAATTTTCCGGAAAATCTTGTTTGTTTTGGGGACCATTTGGCGCCCCTCTGCGAGTGGCGCCCAGGCATGATAGACCCCCTTGCCCCTCTTCGCTACGCCACCGATGCCAGAGACTTCAAAATCATAAGTCCAAAAGTGTCCATCTTCTCATTGGATAAACTTCTCTGAAATTATTGATGTAACTTTTTAACAAAAGCAATTCTAATAAAGAAAGAGTAAATTTATTTTTGAATTTTTATCTCAAAAGCATAATCTATCTATACATATCATTAAATTTTTGTAATGATGGCATCATTACAACAATAAAAGAATTTATAAAATATCAATTATATAAAATCAGATTTTAAGTGCTAAAATTTGAGAGCAGTCATCAAATAATAATTTTAAATCAAAATATTATCATAAGGCTTAAATTTTGGGAGAATGTAAAGAAATATTATTTCCTTATTAGAAACGAAATGAAAATTTTCAATTAAGAACAGTAGTTACTAATCAAAAATTGATTCTTATCCAAAGTTAGTTTCGAAATAATAAATACTTACTACTACATAAGTACTTACTACATATAAATTTTACGAAAAATAAAGCATTTTTCTTATTTACAAAACAAAATATTTCAAAAATAAAGAAATTGAAAAATGCAAGCTAGTTATACAGAATAAATACATTGTGAAGTTAACAAATTTAATCTTTCAAGAAACTATTTAAAATCTGCTTATTCCTGTTTATTTTCCATTTTCACGCAAAACTGAAATACAGAATAAAATTATAGTACCGCAAACTTAAATTTATATCGAATGTAGGGTACTTAAAATTAATATTTGTAATGAATTTTCTGTTTTACTATCTATCAGAATTAATTGGTCATTTCTATCTGCCTGTTATATAGCAATTATAACTTGATATATTCTAGTATTCTAAGCATTTATTAAAAACGCGATTGTATTTTAATTAATAAAAAAATATAAAATTAATTAACGACATCTTATGACAACGTCGATTCTCTGCTTTTAGTTTCTTTGGTATCCATTAATGACATTATCAGTTTTATTTCTAGAGTAATTTTTAAAGTGAAATATTTACAAGTAAAAATTTGCTGTTCCTTGAATATCTTTTAAAGTAATTTATCCTCTTTAATCATTAATGCAGAAAGCATGCATGATCAAAAATAAAATAGTTACTCTAATGTAATTACATAAGTCTTCATATCTGAACAAAATTTAATAAACGATGAATTTCAAATTTATGTTAACCTGTATATTCTTCCATTTATTAAAATATCATCTTAACTAGAAATCCGATTATTGTAAATTTTTTAGTCTACTTTCTGAGGGAGTATGACTATTTATACCTTTCCCACTATAAAAATATAAGAATAACTTTTGAAATAATTAGTATAATTATTTTAAATTTAATAATAATGTTTTGCCTATAATACCGCATTATTTAATCACCTAGCTTCAACCATTTATTATTATTATTGTTTTTGCTAACAGATGACGCCACTTTCTACTATATTGAGTACTAACTGGTAAGTAGCGGGGAAATAGGTTTTTATCACAGGTTGCCTGCCCAACACTGCAGAAGAATCAAATTCGCGGTAAAAAGAGAATCGACGTGAGGCCGGACTAAAAAAATTACAAATTTTTTCTAAAATCATAAAAATTTAGAAAAAATTTTTATGATTAGTTGAAGACCGGACCTCCGTCGATTCTCTCTTCTAGAGTCCGGCTGAACTCTCTACACGGGTGGACTGGCTGGAACATTTATTCAAAAAAATTTTCTTACCACTTACTTAATTATCAACAATAGTTGAGAAGTGGTGTAGAAAATTATCCTTTACCTTTAATCATTAAAAATGGCGGACATTCATACTTTGAAGTATATTCCTAATAAATTTTAAACTATTTGACTGAATTTTATAAAATTTATCAGATTTTTCAGACAATTAAGATAAAATTTAAAGCAAGATTAATAATTCTGTAGATTTATCCGTTTGAAAATAGCGGACGTTCGATCTTATGAGGTTTCTCCGTAATAACTGTTGGAACAATTTAATAGATTTTTATGACATTGCAACATATAACAATGAAGATGATTTTGATGGAGTGTATATTTTATTTTATAATTTCAATCATTTTAAAATAAATTACATGTTCAAAACGTAGACAATTATGAAAAGATAAAATATCAATAATTCAATATTGTACTTTAAATAAAATTCGTAAAATTGGAATAATATAAGTTTTTAATATTTTAGAATTATTTTAATAAAATTTATTTCCAAAAAATATTTTTGCATGAAAGAAGAATTGTCAGAATGATGCATTTAATTTTTAATGATGAGATATTTAAAATATTGATTAGCTACTTATATATATATATTGCTATGTTTAATGTCTTTTTAATGCTATTTATTGTAATTATTAAAAATGTTTAAATTTTATATTTTAAATGACGAAATTATATTTTTTTATTTAGAATTTATTGGAAATGCATATGGAATTAGGTAAGTACTTAGGTAAACTAACATTATTATTTTTTTATTAAAAAAATAATTTTCAAATCAGTATAACAATCGTTTATATACCATAAACAGTTTTAAATGTATGATTTAAAATTTTTTGAATATATATCATCTTTTAACAAATGGTACAAAAAATTTAAAATTTGCAGGTCCAACAAATAATATCGAATGATTAACAAACTAACAGCCCTAATGGAAATAATTTAGATTAAATTTAAAATTTACAGTCATAGTTAATCTAAATTATTTCCACTAGGGGGCTTTTGGCTTATTAGATAGTTTGGTTTCGATAATTCGCTGTAGAATTTTATTTGTTTTAGATAACGAAGAGTAACTTTTTAAAAAATTTCATAACTACGAATTTAGTTCGTAAGATATCTTACAAACGATTATGTTAGATCATTTTTGTCAAAAGTATGGTTTATAAATTTTCTGGATAAAGAAATCGAGAAAATTTATATAGAAAATTTGTCATATAATTGTTAATCAATATTAGAGATGATTAAAAAGTGACATATTTAAACTTATAATTCTAGAATCGAAACGAAAAGATTATTTTAAAATATTTTCAATTTCCTTGAATAATTAAACATTTTAAATTAAAATTCAGATGAAAATACAAAAATAATAAGTTAACAGTAAAGCAAATGTATAGAATTAAACGTATTATAATTACTTCTTTTATTTTTCTCTTCGAAATATTTTGTTTAATACGTAGCAGTTTTAATAGAATAAAAATATTTCTTCTTAAGTTATATTTTACAATTTAAATATTTTTGCAAAGGAATAGACGTACATTGAAAGAATAGAGTGATTCAGCCATGTGTTACATATTTATTAACAGAAAAATAGCACAAGCGAGCAATACCTGTAATTAATTTTTTGTTTTTAATAATTAACAATAAAATAAAATAGTGCATACAGTACATAATGTATACATACTCTTTATATACTTTTTATTTAACGTATACCATTATATGAAAAATTCTTAATAAATTAAAACTTCCGTTCAAAATTATATCCATAGCAATTATCAATCTATTATGAAAATATCTATGCAAAAAGTGTAAATATTAAGGAAAAAAATACTTCCTTAAAACGATTTAAAATATAAAATAAATATATAAAAACATTAAATTTTTTAAATCTATATATCAGATATAAGAATAAAAATACGTAAATATAAAATTAATAAACCAATATTTATAAATTACACAAAACATCCTATTTGCTTAATATTTTGCTTATTATTTTATATATTAGATGTTCTTGCAATTGATGTCATTCTAGTTTTTATATGAAAATAATTTCTCCAAAGAAAAATCTAATGAAAATTTTATATTGCACGTAATCAAAAGTTTTTATTTTGTGATACGATATAATTTCCTATTAGTGAACAATTTTTGACAGCTGTTGGTCTTCTATTATACAGATTTACATAGATCAGTACTTAAATAATTAATTTTAGTTAAGGAACCGGGCCTAAATCCAGCTCACCTGAGTGGGACTCGGAATTGAATCCGTATCATCTAAAACGGTTAGTAACTGCCTTACCACGCGATTTTTATATGCTAAACTCTTTGTTACCCATTACAGGTAGTACTTTGTAACATATGTTCCGATATACGTAGATTCGATTAACGTAGGATTTCGCGGAATTATCTATCTATATAATTCAAGGATTACCTGTATTATTATTTAAATTTATATAATTTTCATTATACAATACAGTGTAGTTTATATTATTGAAAATGATTAGTTTGATTAGTGGAAATTGATACTAATTCCTTATTTATTCATTGCGTAAAATCTAAACTATGTAAATCTGATAGCGTGCTAGTAAAAAGAAAATAAATACATTACATTGAAATATCTCTACAGAAATTCTTCATTGGGTTATAAAACAAATAAATTAAAGAGTAAATGTTGTAGACATTTACAATATATAGTACATACTAACATTGTTGATTTCTGATTTCAACGTATAATGTTTATTTATTTTTAAGATTTCAGCTATGATTGCATGACTATTTGATTTTTTACCGTTTTATAATTAATAATGTTTAAGTTTATACAATATTTTTAATTCAAAGTTTATATTTCGAGTTTAACTTAAATAACTTTTTATCTAGTAAAACTAATAGAATTTTCCTTGGATCAAAGAGATTTATTAATCATATCAACAGTTTGCTTATTTATTCCAAATTTATATTCTTATTTAATATGCACATAATTATTTTAAATAAT
Organism: Androctonus mauritanicus; assembly: GCA_011317285.2. Lineage (NCBI taxonomy): Eukaryota > Metazoa > Arthropoda > Arachnida > Scorpiones > Buthidae > Androctonus > Androctonus mauritanicus. The sequence goes on along the minus strand of WUQG02406973.1, from coordinate 11,894 downwards.
TTATTGAAAAAAATTATCATTTTAATTGAATTATTATATTAAAAATTACTTTTTGTTTACAAATATACTTTAAACTGGAAATTTTGACTAACTTTTAAATTCTAAAATATAAAACGTCGCTATTATTATTATTATTTGATGTCTTTTGTATCCTCTTCTTTATAAATGTTTATTATTATTTTTTATTTTACATATTTACTTCATAAAATCTATTATTATAAAAATTAGAATGTTTAGGGTTTCTATGATAAAATATATTGATCATGGCAAACCTAAACATCTCTATCTTTATAAACATCAAAACCAATATTTTTTAGGAAGTTGCATATTCACTTCTCAAAATTGCATTAAAGGATCAAACCATCTAAAAAGTGTATTCAAAATATTTTTTAAACTTCAACTTTTTCTACAAATGCGTTTTTTTTTCCTCATATGGCCACAAAGGGAGAAAGATTAATATCAATTCCATCTTTTTTTCATTTTTTCTCAACGATTACTCTATATTTTTGGAATTTATTTATAGACTAATATTTTTTATAACAGTTTAGTTCTATTCAAACTTTCTTGAAGATCGGATCTATATTCTTTAATGCACTTTGCAATTTATTATTTAACTGGCATTTATTTTAAGATATTTGGACTTGATCTCTTTCGTTTAATTTAGTAAAAATTAAATTAAATAATAAATTACACGGAAAAGGCGTTGTTTTTAATTGAATCAAATATTTTAATTAATAGAATTTATAATAATCGTATTATCGCACCGAAAGGAGGAATTATGAGTAAGAAATTATGCAAATAGTTTATGACGGTAAGTATATGACAGTAATTTGATACTATAAATTAAATTTTAATAATTTATAAACAAGTTCAAACAATCTTTAATTTCTATGGAAACACGCTGAAGTACTGAATAGAATTTCGCGTTTTTTTAAAATGTAAACTTAACTTTTTTAATATTCTAATAAAATCAATGATTTATTATTGTTTAAAAATTGTAGAACATTTTTAATTAACTATACTATATATAATTATAATATTCCAGAAAAAGCTTACTTGCACTTTCTCTTTTTTTCCTCTTATTTTTTGTTCACTAGATGTTATGATACTCATAAGTCATAGTTAAACTTGGAATGTTGGTTTTATTAAAAAAAGTTAGTTTTATTAGAAATAATTCTAGTAAAGTATAATAAAAGTGTGAAATTAATTAATAATAATTTTGATGGTATTAAGTTAATAATTGTTGAAAGAATATAGGAGAATCATTTATCTTAAAACTTTAAAAATTTCCCTTTATTTCTTAAAATAGAAATGACATTCAAAATGTGGTTGATAAGAAAAAACCATAGACTAAATTAAGAGAGGAAAACCAAATACTGTACTTTGCCTGGTGTATCAATGACCGAAAGTTCAAAGGGAAACCGAACCATAAAAATAAATCTCTAACAGTTATTACTCGATTCTGATGGTAAGGAAAATTTGAACTTTCCAATGGTACCCTATTGAATTTAATGTAGTTTTCTATCCTATTGGATACTAAGTGATGGGACATTTCAATGCTCATCAAAGTGGACATCTACATTCGCAATGAACTCGGTCTTCTAATAAAGAATAGAGTTCAGTGAAACAAGCCCGAATCTTTTTTAAAAAATCTGGTAGTATAGATCTGGAATTAAATCAGGATCTTCTAAAGTTAGTACTCATTTCCAATCAAAAGTATATTACATTTCTTATGATCGGTAGGATCCAATTTAAATTCTTCTTGAAGATCAGTTGGCACTAATAGAAAGCAACGCTGATAGCAAAATTAAGTTAGAATGCTTTCAGTCATCATCTTTTTAGTTATCTGTTTCTTCTTGTTTTATCGCCTCTATCTGTAAAGTCAATACTTCGCCGTTAAAGAATGAATCCTATGGTGTTACTTCATTGGGTGATTCTTAACTTTGATCATACAGTCATGCTTAATCCTTTAGGCAAAAAGAATCTTTCGAAATTAATTGCAAGAAAAATCAGTAAAGTGAGATAAGAGCATTTGCCTAAGTTATGACAAAGTGTGAATCTATTCCAATAAGTTTTATCTGAATGAACTCCGGAGAAATGCTTCCTAAATCTGTCATCTAACAGACGATAGATTTAGGAAGCATTTTTCAGATGAAACATATTTTTGTTTTTAAAATAATATAAATATTAAATATTTATTTTTTTTAATAGCAAATAAATACATTTGCACCATCATAGGAGTAAAAGTATGTATCAGGTAGGGTAAAAGTGATAACTTACTTAAAATGTGATATAAAACTCTTTTTATGAAAAAATATATAATGTATAGATTTAAGTTGTCATTAAAACACGAAAGAATCACTTAAATAGTAAGAAAACATTTTTAGTTGTTAAAATTTGAATATTTTTTCAATTTTAACTTTTTATGCTTTGTAATAACTCTGTCGTACTTACTTTTATATTTATTTTTCTTTTATGACTTCTAAAACACTTAAAAAATAAAGAAACAATTTATTTTGATTTAAAACGAACATTTTGTAATTCATTTATATTTCATTCAACTTTTAGTTATGGCACATTGCATATTTTCCCCCGTCATTTTAGTATCGTACTCTTGCCCCAAAGTATATCTGTGATTACAATTTAACATTATCCCTTATAGAGAACGGTAATAAAGGAAATTTATCTTGGTTCATAGATTTGTTTCATACAAAATAATAGTTTCTAGATATTCATCACTTAGAAAATTTGACAGTTTCTTAAAATAATGATAACATCAGATGGCTCAAATATTACTTTACATCATATTGAATATATTATTATTTAGAACTCAAATATATAAATATATGCTTGAAATATAATCACTATGATGCAATCATATTTCATACTAGAGTTGTCACTTACCACTAATCACCGAAAAATATTGCTGTTTAATATTTTTATCCCATCCAGTCTTTTATCCCACTCTATTTATCACCGGTATGCTTTAGATGTTTATGTATTACTCAAATTATTCCACTCTGATAAGTTAAAAATTAGAATTTTAATTTAAATTTATGGTTTAGCAGTGTTAATATTTGAATTAGGTCTCCATATTGGGAATATTATTTTTTTTTTATGGATTTTTGTATGTTTATTCATATTCTTATGTAATTAACCTTTTTTGTATATTATTCATAAGTTTGATTATTAAATTGTTAAATTAAATTAGTAAGTTAGCTATTTCTGCATTCTCAGCTATTGTTCTGGCCTCGGGACTATTGCTTATCCAAGTGCTCTTTAAATATGTGCTGGAGCAACATCATAAAAACTATTACTGATGTCAAAACATCTGGACTTGACAATTACTCATCTATTAGTTTTATTTAAAATTAAATTTATTTTCATAGGTTAGTCCTTATGCTTCGCATCTAGCAGAAGAATAATACACAGATTTTTTTTTAAAACATAATAGACAATTTGGAATCCTGAAGTGGATAATTTCCAAGAGCATTCGGGTTCATCTTAAACAAAGTTAAAATTTTTCTAATTTTTCATAAGAGAAATTTACTGATTTTTTTAATTTTTGCAAAATTCATTCAGTTTACCATATTTTTACTATGTGCATTAATTATTTTCTTGCTTATCCATTAATGCTATCTGTTGGAACAGTAAAAAACATAATTATCAAAAAAATTTTCAATGCCACTGCATTATGCTTTCAGTATAACATGATATGTAAATTCTAGGAATAATATTTTAAAACTTTCCTGTATAACGTTCTGAAAATTAATTAATTATTTTGTGATTTAATTTTAACAATAATTTATAACTAGTTCAAATAATTTATCTGAAACAGGTTATCGTATTATAACTGCAACTGGAGATTACCAGAGAAACGCGACACAAGTAACTCAAAAGTCTTGTCTTAATTATGTAAACAAAACCACTGTTGAATAAGCTTACTTATTTTAAAATTTAATAAAGATTTGTAATTAATTAAGAAATTATATATAATGTTTATATCCTTCTTGAATAATTTAAATTAACTTTATAGTAGAATATAATTTTCGTTAACCGAAAAATATAGAATTTATGGATGTATTTATTAAAGTTGATTATATACGCAGCCTTAGGAATGTTCCAATTACGTTAATGCATAGAAGACAGTTGGTAATAAATTTTAGACCAAAGAAATATTTAACTGAAAAAATGAGTGGATGGTATCTAATTGTCTAGAAAAAGTATTTTTTTCTTTAATATTAAAAGTAATTATTAGATTTTCAAATTAAAAAGAAGAGTTATTAAATTAATTAATCGATCATATGCAATTCAATGAATATCTTTAAATTTAGGATATTCATTTTGGAAAAATCAGTTGAATCTCGTTCAATGTCGAACAGTTTGAGTATTTTAGAAAGAATTGTGGCGACATTAATTGGAAACTTATTATGAAAAAAAATTTAAGAAAATTTATAATCATTTACTCGACTTTTATAACTAATAGAGATAGTATTTTATAATTATATTTTAATTAATATTTTCCACAAAATAAACCTATACTCACGTTTAATTTATGTTCAAAATAAAATTCAAATCAGTACAAAGAATTCAAATTAATTTGAACAGAACTTGAATAATACGATTTTTTAAACAATAAACTTTAATGAACATATTAATTAAAGTTTAAAAGGTTAATTATTTAAAAATTAATAATTTAAATTTACAACTTTATATAGCATTTATAACTTTAACTGTTCTCTCTCTTTTCCGTTGTCTCTTTTCTTGAAATCACAAATTTTCTGGTACCGTAATTTTGTTTAAGAATTTTTTTCCATATATTATAATCTTATCTTTAGAAGATTTATGAACTAGATAAAATGTTAATACAGAATTAGTTTGAGATACAATTTTAATTAAATTCTAAAGTCCGTTTTGCTTTATTTTAGAAATTACCTTTCGAATCTATAAAATAATTACATCGAAAGAGAATCATATTCTTTGCTGAATAGTCTAACTAAAACACAAAAACACTATAGAGAAATATTAATAATTTAAATCGATTTTATTCGTTTAATATAGGAAATGTTTTCATAATTATATATTTGATATTTTTCTCTTATTTTCATTTAAACGAGGATATTTTGATGTTAGATTTAATAGAATATGGTTTGAATAAATTGGAACATACTGTATTTAGAAATGGTTCAAAAATGCTTTTTAAAAAGTTGTGCGAAAAAAATGTGCGTTTACAGATCTAATTTTTTTTAAATATATTTAATATTCATATTGAATAATATTAAGTAATATTAGTCTATACTGATAAAATGAAAAATGCAGAAAAATATTAAAATTTATAAAATGATAAAAGCAATCAAAAATTAAATAAAATTATCAATATTCTTATATTATTCATTTAATTCTTTAATATTATAAAAAGCTCAAAATTAATTTAGAAAATTAAATGTAATGGTATCGTATAAAAATGTTGATTAAAAAATGAATTAAGCTAAAAATTACATAACTTAATAAAAATTTTCTGTTTACAGAATTCTGATAAAATAATTTTTTATTGATATGTGATAAGAGTTTGTTGTTTCGTAGAATAGCATAAAAAATTTCTACATAATTTTTTAAATAATCTCTTTACTTTGATAAAAATATTATATAATTTAAAAATTAAGAAGTACTATTTAAACTCTGATAAAATTATATAATTTTAAAGTTAAGAAGTAGGTATTTAAATTCTCGAATAATTTTTTAAATCTAATTGATGAAAGCACTTTTTTTTAATTTTAAAACTTTATATTTTCGAAAAAAATTTTTTTATTTAATCATAATGCAGTATTTTTTTATGTAACAATCATATTATAATCTAATATTATTTTAGCTAGATTTTAGATTGTATATTAGATCCATTTAGTGAAAATCTTTTTCCTGTTTATCAGCTTATTTTATTGCAATTTTATTAATAAAAAGGAGGTATAAAGACTCATTCGACTTATTATTGTTATTCTATAACTCCTATTTAACTAAACATTGCTATACAGGTATTAGGTACAGTAATACCCTGAAGGATATCCTTTCTAAGTAAAGAGAAGGCCGGAAAATATTGTTTTAGCTAAGCATATGGTAAATAAAATTCTCATTAGAAATAGGATATCCAAACTATACTATTATTCACTTCTCTATAGATGTTAAGAGCAGACTCGTAAATATTTATTATATAAATATTAGCACAGTAAGAATCATATTTTATTTTTTATATCTAAATTACATATGTTAATTTTTCCTGTGCTACTAACATCTATACAGCACTTATAATCATCAATTTATGTTGTTTATATAAAAAAATATTATTTGTTTTTCATTTCATATTAATAAGAATATGGTTTATAAATTTAAAATTCGTTCATATTATTTTTTCAAGTAAAAAAATTATAACAAATAAGCTTCATCTCTAACTAGAATACGACAATTTAAGCTAGAAAAGAAAAGTAAAATTCATAAATAACTCGTCGCATTCGCAAGTTATTAAATATTGTTGCAAATAAATATTTAAAAAAAATAAAATATTATTCAAAATCATTTGAATTTATAGTCTGCAAATATTACAATCCCTAAATTTTAACAATCCTTTAAATTGCATATCGTAAATCCTATTTTAATCTTTTTTTTTTTTTTTAATCTTCCCATTAAATAGATTTTTTCTATGCAGTAGATATGTAAAAAAATAAATACAGTATAAAAATTGAAAGAAAATTATGTTCGGTTTTATGATGTAGAAGATGATATTTTACCTACAAAAAATAAAAAAAATAAAATTACTTTAAGCTGTTAAAAATGTTGAAGAAAAATTTTTACTCTACTCGGACTTGAATGACTTGATAGATGCAGATAATTTAGTTCCAACAATGAAACTGATTATCTTTGATGATTGTGTAGTTAAAAAGAATAAAATTGCAGTATAGAGCTTTTGTTAAAAGACTAAATAAAGCATCGATTATATACTTATCTCCAGTTCTATTATTCAAAATTCTATTAAACATTGGAAAATTGCCATCATACTATATTAAATAGATGAGATTAAAGTTTTAAATATCGATCAGATGAAAAAATATTATATATATGCTTATAATACTGCTTTGTTTAAATAAAAACTTTTATTTTACTTCTCAGGAGAACGATATGTTATTAAATAATTAAAATTTAAACAGTTACATCCAAAATATAAAATTCTTATATCAAACAATATTATAAAAATTTAAAATACGTCACATTAGATAATCAATTTTAAGTAGATTTTAATTATTATAAAATGCTATGAAAATAAATAAAAATGATTTTTTAATGACATAATTAATATATTTACCAAGTTTTCTTTTGAAAATCCATTCAGGTAAAATTGTTTTACAGTATGCCATTAAATTTGTGTGTAAAGACTGTAAATTAATATAATAAACTGGTAAGAAAACAATTTGCTATAAATAACCATCTGAAATTTAATAAAAATATTTATTTTTAGTAATCTTCTCATAATTAAATTTACAACAGATGTATTGGAAATTATGCACGATTTTAAAGACTAAAATTGAAGTGTGTTACTTCTAATACAAAAAAAAAGATTGAAGATGTTTTAAATATTAATTAAAAATTAAAAAAGGTTATAATTAAAGTTTTAATCATCGATCCATAACGGCAATATTTATAAAAGTTAATATAGAAGGACAAAAAATTATTTTATTTATAATAATCAGTTCAAATATGAAGTAATATCCAACTCTAAAATGTATTGTTTTAGATAAAGGCGAGAATGAAATTATAAAATTAAAGAGTTGAATAACGTCTGAATTATTTTTACAATTATAATTTTATTTTTACGAAAAGGAATGCAAAAAGAAGTTTTTAACATTAATAAAAACATTTTTTTTAAAGCAAATGCAAAACGCCATTTTTATATTTTTCCATTCACGATGAAATCCTGCCTTCAAAAATTAGGAATCGGAAATATTAAAAGGTTCCTCTAGACATTTTTTTAATTTTTATATTTTAAAGAAGGACGTTTCAACTTTTTAAAAATTTAATAAGAAATTTCCTAAAATTTTTAAAGAGACGTTATTTATTTTTAAACATAGAGACAAAAATAATTTAAATGATTTAAAATTTGAGCAGTATAAATGAAATTTAATAATCGTAAAGAATTTACTATCTTTTGTTAAAATTTAAGTTATACAAGTTAATGTAAAAAGAATGATAAAAACCTTCATTATATTTACTAGGCTCACGGATAGGTCTTTAATATGTAGTCAGTTCTTTGAACTCCTGTTCATTCTTATTTTTACTAGTTTAAAATTCAACGATTAAATTCCTGATATAATAATCAAGACGACGACAGTTTAAATTATTTTGAGAAATTTATAACATTCATTTAAGTCATACATGCTTTTAATTAATAGCAAAATGTATTCCGCAATTAGTTTTGCTTGACGACACTTCATTATGTATAGCATGTAAATGCTATAAAAGTATGGTTTCTGACCACTGTTAGCCAACCAAGATAATATTTAGATTATCAGTTTATAGAGCAGCTATTAAATCAATTGCGAACATTGTAATATGAAGTATTAAATGTTTAACCTAGAAGCTATTTGAAAGTATGTAACAACTTCTCAGAATAATTATGATTATTCAATATTCTATCTATATTTACGTAAATGTACTGTACATTATAATCAGCAATAAAATGATACAGTATCTGAAAAATATTCTTCTGATTACATTATTCAAGGCATTTACCCAATTTCTTTCCAATGAAAAACTTTTAATTCCAGATGTAGAACTAACAGAAAAATTAGATTATTTATCAGAAGAGATCCTATTCACTTGAATTTATAATTTTTAATATTAAATTATTTTATTTTATATGGTTTACTTTTAATTTATATTCAAAATTTCTGAAGTTTTATTCGTTTTTTAATCTAGCAAATAAAAAAAAGAAAGAAAAACATTAAATTTTTTATATCATCTATTCATTTATTTACCTAAGATAGGTATATTACTTAGCTACATGGCATCAAAGTTTGAGAAAAGCATAAAAATGGAATATAATATATTTAGCACAGATTTATTTTTAATTTGTGTTATCTATCTATCTGAAAATTTTTTATTTTTATTATTCATTTGAAATAATGAAAATTTTTAGAGAAAAATAATTTTTCATTTTAATTTCCCTATATTATGATGCTAAATATTAATCAAAAGTAATTAAAACATGCAGCCTATATATTGAAGGGTAAAACTTCCTCATTTCTGAAGAAATGAAAGAAAATATCATCAATGAATTGAAAATTATACGCAAAATTTAAATTCTATATAAAAATACATAAGTATACCATTCGTTAATCATCTAAATTAATTATTTTGAAGCTTTTATTTGCTTTGAGGATTTCAATTGTTTCATTTGTCGTTGACTTTAATTGTCGAATCCGCCTGAAAAACTGAAGGTGAGGGTCTCGGAATTGAATCCAGCCTCAAAGATTGCAGGTGAATGTGCATCCAAAACAGCGTAGCATTTTTATGTTATTACGAATTATATTTTGATATATAATATTAAGAAATGGGTTTTGAAATATCAATCTTCTCAATTAAATTTATTCCTTTTTTATTAAAGAAAGAAAAAAAAAGATATCATATGATTATATTTTTTATTGTTAATTTACTTTCATAAAAGATCATTGTGAAAAAATCATATTTTGTTATTGTTTGTGATCACTTAAAATGAAACATAACAAACAGTATGACTCTTGTTTTTGTAAATGATTATCATTATTTTTAACCAAACAAAATAATTAACAATATTCAAACAAATTTATTCTTTGGGCCAATCCTTACGTGTACCGGGTGGCCATAAAAAAACGTGAGGTGTTCAGAGTCCTAGAGCGCGTCATGTATTGGACAAAACGTAATAAAATTCAGTGGACGTAAACAATGGAACATGCGGTTTCGATTTCGAAAGAGAATAAATTTAATACCAAAAATCACCAACAGGAGGATTGTGGCGCTGCATGCAGTTCTTGGAATATCTAGTCATACTGAATCTCGTGTAATTAACAATAAATGTTGGCATATATTATTCAAAAACTTGATGTGTGCTGTCTCATTTGGCGATCACACATTCTATACTTTTGCAGGACCATAATCTCGCTGTTGGCGACTTTTGATACTAAATTTGTTTTCTTTCGAAATCGAAACCACATGTTCCACGGTGTACATCCACAGAATTTTGTTACGTTTCGTCCAATACATGACGCACTATAGGGTTCTGAATACCTCACGTTATTTTATGGCCACCCGATATATTTCTAGAAAATGTTAAATTTAGAATATTTCTAAACGGAATTAAGTTTCTAAAATAAAAATAGTTTTAATCACTTTGATTACATTGATTACTCTCCCGAGAGATAGGTTCATCTTGAGAAAATACTCATCAAGTATTAACGAATATCAGTTCTCATTTACTTGACTAGAATTACGCTAAATCCAATTTGGAAAACTTTCATGTGAGGTTAAGTTCTCTCTAAGAGAACCAACATTTTAATCTGTTACTTTGATCCATCCTTATCTTGTTAAATCATATTATTTAAAATTATTATTCTTTATATGTTACTGTTTATCTTATTAATATATTTACAAAAGTTTCACATTTATTTTAATAATAAATAAATAACTTTGCAGCTATACTAAATCATTTATTTACTATTTTGATAAAATAAGCTCAATGTTAACAAAATAGATTTAATGTGATTATATTATTACATATTTATAGATGCAATAACCAAGCAAACTGATTCTTATATCATCAAATAACAGATTACATATTTTAGTGAAAATATTTATAGTATAATTAATTTTATTTTACATTAAATTACATAAAATACAAATTATTTAAAAAAATAAATCTTTTTTTTCGAAACTAAATCTTTATCTCTTTTAATTTGTCAAATATATAATCTGAAACTTATTCTTCTCCGAAGTTCCTTAAGGTATATTTTTATTACATAATTTTTCTCTTAACTTACGTATAAATAAATTCGCTTTACAAAATATTTTAAGCTTATTTTTCTAAAGAAAATGAAGTTATCATATTGTCGATCTATGTGAGCCACCTAAAACTTTTGAACTATGTTAGTATATCTATATGTATAAAGCTGAATGTTTGCATGTATGTCCAGTTTTGAAATCGTACTTCCAAATGAGTTATAATGTTGAAATTTTGCACATAAGCGTTTAATGCTATCACCTTGCTATCACGAATTTCGGAAAAATCCGAAATTCGTGAAGTCCCCTGTGACAATTATTATTATTATTATTATTATTATTATTTTTTTTTGAGGACAGAAGCCGCGAACTTTTTCCGCCAGGGGTCGTTTTCTTCCAAAATGAAGTCGCATACACGAGCAGGAGATAGACCAAAGAAAGTTCAAAAAGGAAAACAAAAAAATGATGCCTCAGGAAAGCGTTTCGAAATGTCTTCTGAAAGTTTAGAAGAAACTCAAGTAAGACGGAATGAGGAAAGGAACGCTAGATTAAAAGCAATGCGATCGGCCGCCATTAAAAAACGATCCGAAGAATCTGAGGGTGAAAGGGCTGCTAGATTACAAAGAATGATCTCTATCGCCGTAAGCAGAAGAATATATGCTCAAAAGCAGCATCTGTGTGGCTACGTCACTGGGATTGTAAGCAAAATTCTGCTTTTACCTATAATCCATCTACATTGTACGAATCGGACTGAAGAAGTGATTGGGTCCATTTCAACAATATGTCACTGTAAAGCTCTTACTTAGATTTAAAGATGAGAGTTCAGGAATTACTTTTAAAGATTTAATAAAATATTATTTATCTTTCAAATTCTATTA
>WUQG02406962.1:0-16749 GCA_011317285.2 Androctonus mauritanicus | reverse complement strand
CCGGCCCGCCGACCCCCGTCCTCCAAAATCCGGCGGCCCCTCCGCAGGGGGGGGCGGCCTGTGGAGGGGTTTGTTTCGCCCCGCCACTTAGTGCTCTCACTGAGTGGAAAGGGGCGTCATCTGTTAGCAAAAAAAAAAAAAAAACTAGGCAAACTGGGTTTTAATTAATTTCGGGTTTTGACGGTAACATATGTTATTCATATACACAAGGTGTTCATTATTAAAATTCACATTTCGAAAAGCAAATTTTTATAAATAAATAACATTTTTATAATAATTTTAGCAGGACAATTTCCCATTAACGAAAATTCCCATTATCACTAATAATATCAAAAATGTTTCAAAATTTATTTTAAATCAAAGTTCAAATTCAAATTAAGTTTTAACTTATTTGTATTAAATAGATGAAACAGCAATAGTTGAATGCAGTTAGACTTATAAAATCATATAAGATTTCCATTTGGAAAATCTGGGGTCAAATCTGATCCTACACACATTTACATCTTTTCAAGAATCAATTTGGATGTCGGCAATCCATGGTAGATCTGGAAATATTTGGTAGTTTAATAATCTCTGGTCGGAAAGCAGTGTAAAATCAAAAAGGAATCATGAGTACATGATTTGGGCCGTTAAATTCTATTTTTCGTCCGATGGCTGACTCTGCCAATCTAGTTTCGGAATAATTTTGTCCCTTAGCATCTCGCAAAGATAGAAAGTGGAATAAATATTAAATACAAGTCGAACAATGGCCAGCATATACATGCTTACATTTCACGCTCTTTTTGCTTATTATGACATTTTTTAATTGATTTTCCTATACAGATTTAGTTTAATTTGATGTTCAATTTATGGTAAGTGAAATTAGATTAAAGAGAAAATAAGAGATTTATTTTATAATAAAGTATATGTCGCATCAGCAGGATAGTCTCGATGGAACTGTGCTGCGCTTCTATCCTGGACCGGATTCAATTCCTGGGTCTCACACATTCAGTTTTTTCGAGAGGGTCAGGGCTCGGCTCGTTGAACTCCATCTTCAAGCTGATGGCTGATCTCACAGAAGATGTGGTAGGCCCATGGTGGGTAACAAATTGCCCCGCCGTTAGTATTCTTCAATGAATACTAAGCAGCCAGGCAGTTTGCATTTATGGGAAAGCGGAGTAAAACGTCATAGGAAAAAATTATGTAATAATTATCAGCGGTTCATTACTCAACGGATGAAACGATAAAAAATTAAATAAAATAATCAAGTTATTATTTAAATAAAATAGAATTTTATACACTACTTGAAGAAGAAAGCAGTTTTTACTTAGTTGATTAATTTAAATTGCACCACCGATTTATACGACAGATATATTTGCCAGCGGACACTATGCGACGTCAGTATTACAATGAATCGTTGTATATTGTATAGACATCGATGTTACAATGCAAACACGCTAACGTTGAGTACACTAGAAGTAACACAACGTTACGTTAGATTAAAAAACATTAGTGATGACAAGATGTTGTACAGTTGTTGCGTATGAAGGCTCCATCTATGAATGTAGTATGGCATTCAAAAAACACGATCGATTCTTTCTTTATGCCAAAATAATTGTATTTTCCCATCATGGTTAATTAAACTTCTTAATTTTAATTTTTAACGTATTTTTTCAACATTTAAAGTTAAAATAAAAATTTTCATTTTAACGTTAATTGTACATAATTTTTATCAACCCCCTTCAAAAACGCATAAACGGGGTTCTACCGTAGTATAAAAGTAATTTCTGTACTGTAGTAGAGATAAATTATCAGTTGCTGCCATCTATTGTATAAAATTAAAAACAAACTTTTTAAAAATTTTTATTTATATCTACATTTTAAATTTATTTTTAAAATAACAAAATTATCAATTTATTTTAAAAATAATAATATAAAGTTGATATTTATTTCTTTTATATATATATAAAAAAAAATAATAATAATAATAATTTTAATTTTATATTAACAGGCTGCCATCTGACGAGCAAAATTATAAGTAAATAATTTATAATTCAAATTGGAATTTTTAAAAAAGTTTAATGTATAATTCTTCAATCGTGATAACAAATGCAATTTTTTATTATATTAAGATTCTAAATATGTATACCGATTTATCAAAGTCATTATTTTTTTTTCGAAAAAGAATTTATTATTTTTAACCAACAAAAAAAAAAAAAAAAATATTTATAAAATCATTCATTACTTAAATAAATTTCACTTAATAGAATATCGATGCCAACGAGTTATGTAGAAAATATCCGATAAAACATCAATTTACCTCTTTTTTATTTTTTATATGCGTATATAGAAAGAAAATCAGTTTTAAAAGAGAATATTTAGAAAAGAATCAACTTCAAAAAATCTAGGGAAGGTAGAGAGAATCAATTCTTGGAGATTTTCCAGCAATTCTCGTCAGCCAGAATAGCAGTACTTGGACATTCTAGACACATGCAACGTATTTATTAGCTTTTAACAAAATTTAATAAATACACCTTATGTTTCTCAATTTTGCTAATGAATAAAATTACCATCTAGTAGCATTATAAATCCGAAACCACTCGTTTAAAATTTTTTTTTACCATTAAATAAACTTAAACCCAAAATTTTAGAAACCCAAAAATCTTCTAGAAATACTCTATAGTTCTAATTACCGACGCAAATTATAGATCGACGTATAGGATGATAATAATAATGTAATTCATCGAAACGACTTACTTGACTTATAATCCGCAATCAGAGTATTTTTTTTTTTTTTTTTTTTTAAATTTAGGTAGAAATAGACGTTAAATTTATGTATGTTTAAATTTGTTAACAATATCTCATAATTACATTCCATAGATAGCCAAGCGTTGTCAAGGAAACAGGAGAGAAAGAACAAGATTTGGGAGAAAAAGGCGAAAAACAACCTATCTGAATAAATTGCACGGTTGAAAAAGATATCAGAAATAAGGTTACTAGACGAAAAAAATAAGTGTTTAGTCAAAAAGTTGTGTATAATGATGGATGCACATATATATATAAATAAATACAAATTTCGTCTGGATGTATATTAAATACTGTATATGATAATTGCATTAATTTTTAATTACCAAACTATTGGAAAAATGAGATACCAGAATAAAGGTAATCAAATTTTTCTTAATTAAATTAAAGAAATTTCATTCTTAAGCGAGGAAAAAACAACACTGTTACAAGAATATTGCTGTTTTTTTGTAACAATACTGTCGAATATTATTTTTCAGCACAGGATATAGTTTCATAAAAAAATTGTTTGATACTTTAAATGATAACGATATTGAGCATGGATGTATATAAATTTTCAATGTAATACTATCATGTATATTGTATCAAATTGTCCGGTTAAATAAAATTATTAATTCAGAAGAATCAGAAACTGTAAACGTCTCTAAATACGCGTACAATATAATATATGTTATTAGACTGAATATATATTTTATGTATGAATTATTAATTGTAAGTACCAAATGAAAGCTGTAAAAAAAAGATAAAAGTTTAGGTCTAACACAGGAGGATAATGCTCGACTTCGTTATTATTTTTTGATTAATAAAATTGAGACAGAAACCGAATTTGTTATTCTGTTGGCATTCGTCGTGTACAGAATTACATTTTATTACAAAGATAGCCTAGTACAAAAAGGTAGCTTACATAAAAATTGTTTCTAGATGATTTTTCTGGTTGATAATCTCTCAGATTTGTATAATATGTAACTCGTTATTCCCGAGTGGATTCGATATTTTTATATTTGAAAATTGATCTAACCAAGTAACTCGTTTTAAGTATACCAGTACCGGCTCTAGAAAATTTTTGTTGCGCCCCCTCGAGTCGTCAGTTTTTAAAAATAAATAAATTCATAAAAATATCACTTTACAAAAATTTTTTTTAAACAATATTTTACAAAACTTACATTTTGGTACGTTGGCAGTTTAAATTGTGTAAAAAATATTGTCTTACTGTAATAATAACTGTTATTAACAAAACACAAAATATGCCAGCGTTCCGCTCGATGGTATGTTGAACCGGCCCTGAGGTAAACTTTGACCATAACCATAATCGACTGATATTTTAATAGGCGACCTAACTTTTGTTACGTAAATATTTCGACTTTTTTTTTATGCGTATCGTAAAACCAAACTGTATAACAAGATATAAACACGATCGCGATACATTTAAAAAACATTACCTGTAAATTTTCTCCAATCGTCAATCATATTCCATAGCATGTATTCGGCCTGCGATTTCACCATCGATTCGATAATTTTCTTTTAAAATATATATTTTCTGGATAAAAATTCCCACGTATAAATTCTTTCTCGGTCTACCAAACAAAATTTATTATTAAATTATCCTTTAATAAATCGTATTAAGTGGATATTGGATTCTAGAGTGGAAAATAGTTTACCTTACAGAACCGTTCGATCTCGTCGATATGGTTCCATTAATGGAAAATATTTTAAAAGTACTAAATAAAAAAAAAATCTATCGGCATAATTCATTTAGCTAAGAATGTATAAGTTTATAAAATATTTTACTTTCTTAATTCGCTGCTCGCACTTTTAAAAAAAGATAATCTATTAAAACAAAATTATTCCGGAATTTCTGGTAATTAAATACATATTGGTTGTTTAGATTTATTAAACTGATAACAAATTATAATCTCAAAATAGATATTTTATGTTACAAAGTTTCCATTATATGATAAAAAAGAATTTTTAATTTAAAATATGCCTAAAATTAGAAAAAAAAAAAAAAAATTATTTGGTAGGATTTCAAAGTTTCTAAACTCGTCTTTGTATATAATTTGACCAGGCCTAATTAATTAAAAAAAAAATGAATGAGCTCAAACGGTTTATAAATGATGATGAATTTGATTAAAAAGTAATGCTTCATATGAAGATTTTTATAAGAAAATCTTTTGGATAAGCGGCGACGGATAGATAACTTTAAATCTTTAATTGAAGAGCCTATTCGAGAAAGTGCCTAAGTCACAAAATACACCAAGTGAAGTGAAAGCTTTTCTGTAAGAAAGAAAATGTGCCCAAGTCAAACTATATTCCCTATCTCTGAGTTATTGGTATGCTACTTTTTTTCACTGGCTTGATATTACGCGCAGAAAGTTCGCTCCTGATGATGTGACTCAGGCACTTTCTCAAATAGTCTCTTCAATTAAGATTTAATTAGTTTTACTCGATTTAAATTGCAAATTATAATATTTAATACATATTTAGATTTTATAACAATCATAACTGAATGACAATAAAAAATTTCGACGGATATATTTCACCGAACGATTAACTTCTTCCTACTCCATTAGATAAGAATTATGAATGACAGTACGATTGGTTGAATAATAGAATGCAGTCATGAATTCGAACCCACGCCCTTTTATTCGAAGTCGAAAACTATTTAAGTCGCCGTCAGTTTTATATATCTAATAAATCAATTAATATATTTATAAAGTTAATATTAAAAACGTTCTCTACGCAACATTTATCCCTTAACGCTGTTATAGATCCAAGTTAAATATGCAGATTACTACGGTTAACCAGTCTTAAAAAAAAAAAAACTAGTTTATCCTGTCGTTATACAAATATGGTATTACCGAATAACCTTCCCCATGGTAGTCCTATTTACTTATCTACGCGTAGGCTACGTTGGTAATCGTTATAAAACACAATACTGCCAAAGTAAAATTCTATACGCAATCTAATTCTATAGAAAATTAAACACGACTATCTTATTTGTATATTATATGCCCTGTGACTACACACTCGTTATCTGTATTTTAAAGTGTTCCTAAAATTAGAGTCCAGTTCATAGAGACACTTCTAGACGATGTTACAATATACAAACGTGTGACCCTGATAGGGTTTCATAAGTTGAGAAATATTTTTTTAAAGATAAGATTAAGAAAACTATTAAATCTACGGAATTTATATGATTGATAATATAAAATATATTCGACTAATTAAATTAGGTAAAATACTAATTATGATTTCATATATATATTTTTTTTTTCCGAGGTAATAACGTTCGAGTTTTTGAATTAGTAATAGTAAATTGATTTTGTTCGGTAACTCGGTTATAAATCTTTAATCCGTTAAGTAATATTTCCAAGACAATTTATCTACCGGTTTTGTATAAATCAATGAAAAATGAAAGTATTGTAATAAGTATAACTCACGAAACCGCATTATGAACTTTACACACTCCGGACGATACTGTTGAAGCAAAATATGCAGTAAATGGAAAATTTTTACAGTTTTATACATGTTTAAAGATTATATATTTTCCTAAACGAATTATAAATCTTTCTCCGTTCATTATTATTTTTTTTTAAATTAAATCAAACAAATTTTTCTAAGGCTAAAATTCGATTTTATTTTCAATTAAAATAAATATTAAAATCAAAATAAAATATTAAATATCGATTTAAGAATTAATTCTCAAAAATGCAAAATTTACAAACTGCTTTTAAAAAACATCGATTAGTGTTTTTTAAACGAATTAATTCCTGTATTAATTTTAAAAACTAACCAATTTTCGTAAGTTAGCGTTTTTTAATTAAAAAAAATGAATACTTATACAGAACACTATTTATATCTAATTTTCGATTATAAAATCGACTTTTTAACACCGTGTCCTGGCACCGTGTACAGAAAAAAAACGGATAAAAAGTAAGTATTAATAATAATAATACTTTATCGTGACACGAAATTTCACCAACAGAGGGCATTTTTTATCACGCTTCACGCAACTTGTGTCGTAGTATAGCAGAAAGGTGCCGCTATTGGACAAGAACGCACGTGGTTAGAGTTACCACGCCATCCACGTGGCCGCGCGCATGGCAACGGCTGTGTTGTTGTATAGCCTGGGGACAGGGAGAAAGAGGTGCGTATTTACTTCATTTTGCCAGCTGACTCTTGCCAGGGCCAATTCAGTCGGTTATTAAACCACCCACCGCACCGCGATCGAATATCCTGCATCGCAACACTGCCAATACTTGTGGTAAGTGTAGTGCACAACATGCAAATATCCTCTACTATTATAAATGGCTTCGTACCGAACAGGTGGCCGAGTAAACGATCCGGGCGTGTATATAATACCGGTTAAATACTTTTATAGTGTGCAATTTACTTCGACTTCGCACATGCACACGCATACATACACAAACTACAACCACGTGATTAATGTAACCAGATCCGGGCATTTTTAGCAAAGGTAATTAAGATCTCAGTAAGTAATGAATTTTTTAAAAGTATTCCTTTAGTAAAATTTCTTGTTAATAATCGCTTATGTTTCGATACGGCTGACCAAACTGAAATCGATCCGTGTAATTTAATTTTTTAAAAAAGAAAAAATAATAAATAAAATAAGGAAAGTTTGTGTTACGAAACGTCTTACGAAGTTCGAAAGGTATTCGGCTAAAGTTTCTTCCAAATTGAAACTTGCCAAACCAGATGCCATACGATGTGGCAAAGATGAATGAACAAAACAGTCGTCTAAAACGAGGTGTCCCTGACTTTTTAGGACTACAACATCACTGCCATGTATATATCCTCATTTGTTAATGTGTAAGAAGGGGACGAACACAATAGAGGACATCACTACATCAGGATGTTCTCAAATATGTAACTACGTCCGCAGTTATAAAAACTAAGCTGCACATGGTCTCTGACCCGAGATAACATAACAGATGCTTTATCGAATTTGATAAAAAATTTATCATTCCAAAAAAAATAACTCAAACGTTTTAAATTTAAAGTTATACTTCTGTTTAAGTAACCACTATATTTACCAAGTTTAGTTTGATAATTTAAGAAAGAGAGAGACTATCGTAATCGCTGTCCTCATCGCAGATCTCTTTTTTTTTCCTATCAAGGTCAAAGTTTATGGTTAGCAAACTTAAGTGTTATCAATTGTATACCAAGATGAATTTTTCCATGTTCTGAAGTACAAGTAATTGAACAGTAACAAAATCGTTTAATATCCATTCTTGTATGTAATTGTGTTCTTATAAATAATATATATTTGTGTAAATATTTAATTATGTATGGTAAAATAAGTTTTTAAATTGTTTTAAAAACTTATTTTATTAGTTAGTAACGATTACTAAGCTATAATATATTTTATCTTGTTATGCAATGGTTTAGTTTTCCTTTTATGACTTGTCTGAGTTTGAAGTGGTGTAAAATGTGGAAATGAATCATCAAATTTTTTTTTGTTTTGCCTTTTTTATTTTTGTTTTTTAATTCTTAAAATGGAATGTCTACCTACACGCCTATTATCTGAGTAATTTTTGTTTTCTTATGTTAAATATTTACTTTATAAACCATAAATTCCACAAACATAGAGATACAAATTTAAATAACCTACAATTAACTTTACTAGATCTCAATGAATTATTTTACTTAAGGAAAAGTGTATACAGTATATTGTTACCGTTTTTTTATACGCATTTTAATTAAGTTCAAAAATTAACAAGCTGACTGGGTTTTTTTACATACACAAATTTTTGTACGTAATTTTGGACTTTTGAAAGTCGTACGCAGTTTTTAAATCAGAAAAAGTTACAAAATAGCTTTTTTTTAATTTAACAGCGAAACAAAAATCTTAATTTTAATTAAAACGAAAAACAAAGGAAAATTTGATGAGTTTTATTAGTTAAATTAAAAATCTTTTTTAAATACCGTAATTAGCATTTGTCGAAACCATGTCGTCGAAACCAAACGATCCAACAAGCCAAAAGCCCTCTAGTGGAAATCATTTAGAATTAACAGTAATCATTTTAATGTAATTTGAACTAAAGTGTATGGCCATCTATTAATTTTATTTTTTCGTTATAACATTTATTATATATTATCTTTAAACTGGGACTTTAAAAAAATGGCTATCACTATTCTTTCATAATACACGTCTATTCCGTCACAAATAGGAAAATTAAATCTTTTTATTAAATCTTTATTTTCGTAATTTAAAAATTATATATATCTTTATTATATCTATTGATTTTTTTAAAAAAAGATAAAATTATTGAACAGAATAAAAATTATATACTTCTTTTTTTTTTATCAAGATAATAAAGATGCTTAAGATTGACTTATTTACTTATCAAAATTCAAGGGCATTTCTTTCCAAGATATGAAAATGCAATTTGGCAAAAAAGAATCTAACTAATAAGTAATAAAAATTCTAAAATTGGACAGATTTGAAATATGATCAAATTTTATTCTTAAAACAGTTAAAAAAAAAAGAAATACAATAAATTATACTCGTCCAAATTTAAAAAAAAAAAAGAACTGTTAATCGTGTTGCCAGTTTATCAGCTACTGTTGGGATAAACATCCTTAGATTTATGTCTTTATATCTATTAGGTTATTAGGTTGTCTTATCAAATATTAGACTACAGCCATATACTTAGCTTACGTATTCTACTGCATACAACATTTATGTGGTCTAAGTGCTGAATTGCAAATTTCTCTTCCATAAATCAAAAGCGTCGCATTAAGTTATTACAATTATAACATTATTACGTAATAATGTTTTATAAACGATGGTGGTTTCTGGTTATTTAGCTTGTACGGCACTTTTATTCGACCACTGTATTATCTTAAAAGTTTGCTAGTTTATGTAACGTTCGGTATGCCATTATCGAAGTCATTTAGAAACATTTGTTGAGTTGTTAAATGATTAACTGGAGGCCAAAGGTGGGCCCAGGAGTTTTAGTGTCGGTGGTGGTTGTCCCCGCTTTAAAACCACCCTGTTTATCCCATTTGACCTATTTTAATTGCGCAGACTGGTCTATTTAAAATAATCTAATCGAGTTAAATATACGTATAACCCACAGTTAAGCTTGTTAGAAGTTTCGTGTTTTTTTCGCATTAGACGCGATCGATGCTGTTTGAAACCCAAGGTTTTAAAAAATTTATATATGACCCGCAGATATAATATTATGGGCCATCGATTAGAGTATTCTCTAATCTCCAAGTGTGTTTAATCGATTTAGAAATTCACGTGATAAACACCGATGCACCATTACCCGATATAGGTCAAGAGTATAAGTTTCACCAAATGTTTCTATTATCATAATAAGATTCATGTCCGAGAATTTTAATTCATGGAATTCGTTCCGTTTACTCCAACTTGTGTGTGGTGTATGTATGCATTTTTTTTTTTTTTTCTTCTTCTCTCTTTCATTCTTATTTTTCTCGCTGTGAATTTAATATAAATCAATTTTCAGAATTTAAATAGTAAAAAAAAAATAAAAAATCGAGTTTTTATCGCTATCGGGCCAGGTAAAACCGCGATAATGTTTAAATATTATCGTCTTAGGTGGATATAATTACCGAGTTATCGATTAATTAAAAATCTCTTCTAAAAATTCGAAAATATTATATAGTTCGGAAATTTTTATGAATTAAAACAAGCTTAATTAAATAAGGTAATGTTTAGCTACCTGACTTAATTTAAGTTGGTTCTCAAAAGGCGGATAATCATCTTTCCTCGATCTCTTAATTATTTGGCGAAGAATTAAATTAACTTCGGATAATATGTTTAAATTTACCATATTAAAATTTTACCACGTTTTTCTCCGGTCGAACCGCATAAATATGCGTAAATCTGCCATTAGAAGTATTTAAAGATTTTAAGAGTAGAAACTCTCTCTTCTCCAAACAGATGTTGCAATAAGAAACGTCACAGAACTTTGTAGGTGAACGAATTTAAGGAGAACATTCGTTTAAGTTGGTATTTATCCTTTTATAGTCGCTTTTCGTCCGTTAACTGTATTGATGTAAGAGCTTCATCTATCTTAAACATACAAAAAGAAAATATTCCTGAATGGCTTCAACAACCAGCACCAAAACTACCTTCCTAGTTTCGTAAGATAAATCGAGTGTTTAAGTGGGTTACCAATCGTCTCAGCATTCATTGACATCCCAAAATGTGTATATATATCCTCGTATATATATAATAAATACGTATTATTAAATATGTCAAGTAACATTTCGTAAATTAATCAACATAAATTGCTACTACATATGAGACATAACGTAATAAATCTATAATATGCATCCCATCCTGTGGATAATTTGCCAGTTCTGGTTACTATTAAATGATAGAAATGTTTCTGTAATAAGATTTTGGTAGATTTAATGTCGTAAAATATGTTTAAGCGTAAGTTCTAACCGTTTTTTTTTTTTTCTTTTTTTTTTGTTGATAAATGGAAGAAAATTCAATTTTATAAACTCGTAAATTAGCTTGTACTTACGAGAAAATTTTCTTTTACTAGTTACATTTAAACCATCGGAGCTTAAATAATAATTTAAGCAGTTTTATAATTAAAGTTTTAGTTAAAGAAAATAAAAAAAAAAAATTCAAAAAAAGAGAACAGGAAAAGTTGAGTTTAATTACTTGTCAATTCTAAATGTACTAAAAGTATGTTTTAAATTAATAACATTAATCAAAATCTCCGTAAGTTCCGTGATTAAATTGCTGTGAATATTTATTTCCGACCCACGAAAGCATTTGATAAGTTTACTTGCTAGGTTTTGTGGGTTAAGTGTATATAGATAATGTTTAATAAACACTTCGTGCCTTGTTTTTTTTTTTATTTTCCTCCTAATTTGCAATTTTTATCAACATTATTTTTAGCTTATAAATGCAAATTTGTATAAACGTTTAATGTTTTAACGAGAATCTAGTTTTTGTAAGTATTCTTCTTCTCTCCATTATCCGAATTTTTTATTTTTTTTTATTATGCAGCCATAATCGAGCTATTTAACGTTCCATGCAAGTTTTTATCTATTGGCAAATATCTCAAATTACCAGTCCGCTGGATGGTTATTATTAGAAATTATGAACGTGGTTACCACAGAATGAATTTTTTTAACGCTTTCTCCTCTTAATTTTTGGAAAATATTTAACCGAGTAAGGATATATATATATATTTATCCTTCTCTTTATTTTTTGATAGGAGATGGGAGCTTTATGTAATTTTTAAATCTCTTTAAGAAGATAATCCTATTTGTCGAACCTTTGACCACTTTCAACATCTTTCAGTCTAGTGTCTATCTGTGATCATCAATCACACCACATGGGAAAACAGTCAGTTGTTTGGATTATCGTTTTAAACTTTGATATCGAGTTAAATTTTTCAATTGCAATTTATTTGGCTCCACTTTTTTGTACGGTACTGTCTTCCTTACTTAATCTGAAGAAAGTATTCAGGTATTAAATAGCCTATATATACCTGCCTAGTGTATGCAAAGCGTTAATATTTTTATTATTGAAAAAAAAAGAGTCGAACCACACCTAGTTATACACTGAATTGTTTCTATGACTCTACTGAATTTTCTGTGTTGCGAAATTGCTGTAATGAATTATATATTAACCAATAATTATACTCTTCTCAGATGTAGGTAAGTGAATATATAAATATATTTTTTTTACCGTTATTTAAGTAGTTAAATTATTCGATTAATGGCGTGTCCTCTACTTTACGATATTCGACTACCGACCGAACAATAATATATATATATATATATAAAAAAAAAAAAACTTGGCAGATTTATATATGAATTAATGCGAAATTAATAGTGTTATGTTTGCAGCATGAAACCGTTTATTAATTAGTTAAAAATAGTGATAATTTTAAGTGGAGTTATAAAGAAAAAAAAAGCGAAGTTCACCCACTTAGTTTAAGACGAAAGCAAAGTTAATGGGATGTTTTTGGATGAATGAAGCCCTCGACTACCTACTAAGGAAGCAAACTAGTGTTCCACCTGTCACCTTTATACCTTATATGGAACGGTTGACTGCGTCGGAAGGCCATACACCACCTACAACAGTCAGGTGGGCAGAGACCTCGTCTTCTCTTTCTGGTTTTGTAAATATTATCACCAGCAATGCCAGCGTAGGAGGCAGAAAAGCGAGAGTATAGAGTAGAACGGGACACTTCTCCCAATCGATACATTCTAGAAATTGGGTCAGAGAAGAACGTAACTGTATTGTCGAAAAAGTAAAAACAAAAATTGGCAAAATTTTCGTTTGGTCTACACCTATATCGTGCACGGTTGAAAAATCGATTTTTAAGTTGGGACTTTTACGTCCGGCGTGCCTACGGATACTGCACTAGTTCCAGTTAGTCCCACCGATTTGGCTTTTTCCCTGTTTGCGTTTGGAACGATGCCATTCTCCGCCTCTCGTACACCTACTTGGAACAATCTCGCCCATTTTCTCTCCTTCCTGATCGTTTCTAATGTTTTCGCCTTTATAACTCAATGCTGTGAACAATAAGCATTCACTCACCGCTTTTATATTGCAAAACATTCCTCTAGTTCGCCTTCCATTTGGATTGGAAAGTTATCCTAGGTAAGTTACAAGTTTTTCTATTAGTTTATTTTAGATTACTGTATACATATATAACCATGGATCGATTATGCGCAGTTTCCTAACTTGCAAATCGACTTTATTCTATTTTATCATCCGATCAAAGTCAATCCTGCATATTCGTCTCTAGCAAAGTGAAAACTACCATTTATCGGCCTTCATAAATCCTAACGTATATAAGAATTTCCTCCATTATAATATCTTCATCGAGTTATCCCGCATTGGTCCTATTCCAACTGTTTGTATCACGACTGTTCCAAGTATAGACAAAAGGCTCGTTATCTCTGATGTTCTTTTAATAATTGTCAAACAGGAAATTATACCAATTAATAAAGTACTGGAGCCTTGATTTTATATCGGACTCGGTTTGTCGCCACCTTTTTAAAGAGCCAACTGGAGAAGTCCGAGTTGTTGATAAAGTATGTATCGTGTCTGTAAGTTCTAAATAGCCCCGATTACGGTTAGCACTTAATGGTTTCGTTGCTTGGTCGGTCATGCAAAGTTTCCTGTGTTACGTGCAACAGAACTTTGACCCTGGATGACCTTTCGATGAAAAAGATACACCATAAAATCAACTGATTATTTCTCTTTGACTATTTTAATTTGGGAAGGTGGGCTAATGTATTTTTGATACGATGCACGGTGAGAGAAAAGAAAAGAAAGAAAACGCCTTTCAGAATCGTTTCCGGAGAAGAAAATGTGTGGAGTGAAGAAAAATAGTAGGATACTCGAGGTTGATGATGGGATCTACGATGCCATCTTACCGGGCAGCATTAGAGTGTATTTGTTCTTAGCTCTAATACTGTCAGGTAAAGATGTCTGCGAGATCCCTGTTACTACTTACTGAAGAAGTTTTCCCAAGATAATTACCATTTAATTTAATCCTCGTGGATAAGGATTCTGTTTTGTTCGCATAATTCGAATTTACAGAAATCCAAAGTCGTTTCTGGAAGACATGGCAGCTCGGATAAAGAAAATCTTCGCAGGAAGAATTCGGAAATTTAATTTTCTCGTTCAGGTAATTTAAATTACCAAGTATGTTTGCACCTACACATTTTTATTGCACCATTAATTGATATTAAACGGTTATCTCGGTAAAAGTAATGATTTTTATTGGTAAAATGGATTATTCCAAGACATCAAACCGTTATTTTAGACTCGGCTTTAGGAAGAAACCGTGTTTTAACAACTCGATAGGAGAGATATTAAGGATATTGCTCCGTCAAGCGCGTTAGAGCGATGAAGTTCAAGGTCAATGATTTGTGTAGCAACATCCAGTTGTCGTCATTAATACGTCGTTTTCCTAACATAAATTAGGCAAATTTAGAAACTCTTCCCCAAACCCATCTCTTATCTTAATAGAATGTCTCCGGAAAAATCGATATAACTGCGAACTTTACCTGATTTATATAGCGAGAAAGTAGCGAAAATAATTGGGAGTTGATCACCAGCCACCATAAGTTTGTTGTAGGTAAAGATTTCTTTATATATTTAAAATTTCAAACAACTAGACATAAAAAATTGTGGCAAAACCTTAATTCTTCTACCGTTTAAATGTACAGTAATAAAAAATAAATAAATCCGAATTTTTTAAATGAAAAATATTCGAACCGATATCTGCCATGTTGATGTTCACTCGGAAGTTTTCCTACCTCTTCGCTGTTTGAATTTTTAACAACAAAAAAACTATCGATTTAAATTACGTTTTTCCCATTCTGGTTATTATGGTTTTATCCACATACCATAAAAATAAAATAAAATAAAAAATATTCAAAATTATCTTTGTCTTCTTCGATAGAAAAATATTCCGATGACGTTGATGGATTCAAGAATAGAATTTTTTTTTCCGATTTAATAAATTTATTTAAAAATACGTTGAAGAATTTCTTCTTTCGGATGCGTATATATATTTTTTTTTTACCTTTTTCGATAAAAATAAACGTTATTGAATATATTTATTTAATTTTCTTCCGAAAGCACCAAGAGCTTTAAAATTAAAAATAAAGTCGGAAGAGGAAAAATGTTGTTATTCACTCCCTCCCCATTGAATGGCATTATTAAAGTTAGATTTTTATCTACAATTTTTATTATTATTTTACTTTTTACCAGTGTTATCGGTGTGTTTTAATGCCTACTCGTGTTGTTATCGAATCGATTTTAATTATGTTTATATTAAACGAGTATAGAAAATAGTTTTCCTAAGCCATCAAACTATCTCGGTTTAAAATCGTTAATGATGGATTTGCCAGTCGTGGCTATTAAACGATGAATATCTTTCACCTAGAAAGATAAATGGTCGCAGTTTTATTGTTACGCAACCCTGTTAAAATCGGAAATTTTCGCATCATCCGCACACATGCCATAATTAAAGATGGCTATGTTTTAAAAGAGTAATTTCGTCTTAACAGTTGAATAAACTCCACCAAGTAAAACAGTAAAAAAAAAAAAAGGCGATCGAAGTGCAGATGTTAGATTATTAACACCTTTTGTTAGGTCGTTTTATAACCTCCATACAAAGAAAATCCGTCTGGAGTTAAGAAAGAAAAAAAAATCCAAAATAATAATTTCGAGCGTGGGTCTACCATAAGTAGGTCAAAACTTAATCAATGCCCACGTATGCGAGTTTCCGTCTGATTCACCGAGACCTTCTAAGTATAAACAAAATCCAAAACTTACTTTAATAAATTAAAAATTTCTCTTAAACCCAGCAAAATTTTTTGGAATCGAAAGATTTTTGTTTTGGTGCCAGTTCGGTAACCGAAAACTCGCTTTATATACGAATTTTGCAGCATGGGTATGGGTTAAATTCACTCTCCCACCCATCCAAATTTTACTAATGGCCGTTCTTAATTGATATCGATTAAGATTAAAAAAGTATTTTGTATTCATATGTTATAGAACCTGAATATTCGTTCTGGGGTGAAGGTGAACGAGTTGGTAATACAAGTTCTGTAGTTTGAAACCTTTCAGAATAATTCTTTCATATTTTTTTTTTACATGTAGATTAATTTGTAGACGGTTGCCTGTTTTATGTTAAATCTCGATACTGAACTTTTTACACGCTTAAACACCCGAATTTCATAATTTTTAAAATCGTGATTACCAGATGCGCCGGTAAATTTTGCTTCTTCTTCTTCTTCTTCTATTGTCATATGGAGGGTATAACTGGTGTAAATTTTGCTTCAGTTTGTGATGCGAAGATAATCCGTGTACTCGAGTACGCGATATTCAAAAAATTCGCATTTCGAGTTTAAAGGAATGTGTTGTAACTCAATAACGCTTTAATAGAAACATTTTCGGGCGATGAACGTCACTGGTGT
>WUQG02406951.1:0-16750 GCA_011317285.2 Androctonus mauritanicus | reverse complement strand
AATGCATATGGCTTACAGCCAATAACCCGCACATTTTCTACTTTTTTGGTTGTAAATTTCACTAGTAGTCTCTTCACGTTGCAAAATTTTGCATGTCTGCGTTACCTATATATGTACGTCTTTTTTATTTTGCCGTTTCTCGATCTAACGTTTTCCTCAATCTGACGTTTTTTTTCGCCGTCCCCTTGGAAAACCTTAGATCGAAGTTTTACTGTACTAGATTCTTCTATTTTTAGAAAATGCAAATAATCTGGAAGAAGCATTTTTTATATCACTTTTATGAGGGGAACTTTTTCAAAAAATCAGTTAAATTTTCCATGGAAAAGCAGACATCAATCACATATGTATCATTAATTGGTTTATAAATAATGCAATAAGCAAATGTATTAAATATTAATTGAAATGTTTCAAAACTAGCTGAAGAAAAAATAAATATACAATAAAAACAAAATTGAGCAATAAGTGGGAAAATGAATTCGTATCCTTAATTAATATGCAAATCTTGTTTACATTTCTACGACGTCAAGCGTAACTGATTTGACTTCTTTCTTCTTCTTCTACTTAATATGGAGGTTAATGGATCCACCTATCCTTCGAATACGAATTTCGAAACGAAAGTAACAGTGTGAAGCGAGAGACACACCTGCCAGCAAAAGTTAATGACAATATCTTTTTAATTGCAAAATATGGACGAAAATAGAAAAATATTTATTATTATTATTTTTTTTTTTATTCAAAATATAAAAAAAATTAAAACGGAAATAATCCAAATTCCCTATTATTCATTTATGTAAATAATGCAATAATTATTCATTTGAAACTTGTGTTAAATATCTATATTTTAATTATCGTAAGGGAGATGAAAATCATATATGGAATATACAGAATAAGATATTAGACAGAATGGTATAAAATGGTGTTTTTGAAAACTTCTTTTTGTTAGTTTATTAAATTTTCATCAGGTTTGTTATTAATATTAAGATTCTGCCGAGATTCAAAACGGCGAAAATATTCCACTAAATTTTTCTCATATTTTCTAACAACCGCTCTCCCTCTTTCAATAAAAAAATCAAGTATTTTTCAATTCTTAATCAATAACTTATCATAAATATATACATTTTGATCATGTGACCTTGTTCTGACGGGAATTATATACCAACAGTAAAAATTCTCCCTGAGAAATCGTTAGAAATTAAATATAGTATTTCGGCTGATTATATACAATAGTGAATGATTAGAAAGTGCATCCAGCATTTGCTGTATGTATGCTGTATATAAAATGTCAAGTGCGAATAAATTATATCGACGAAAGAATTCCGAATGAATAATTTACTGATGAAAAATATGATCCTCTTTGTAAATTGGCTCTTTTTCCATAGATTTATCATTATGCGGATGAAAAATTGTAAATTAGTATAAACTTTCTTTACATTTTTTATCATAGTCTAAATTCTTACAACTAGAAAATCAATAACCCAAGTTATTAAAGTATTTAAATTCGGGAAATATTTTATGATTTTTTTTTTTTCATGATTATTGTAATAAAATGCATTTATCCTTTAACTTTGTTGAAAAATGCAAAAATTATAAAAGAAATATAAAGTAGAAATAAGTTTCTTAATTTAATCATTATCTAGGCAAAAACAAACGATTTTATTATATATTTCCTTTTATCAGTATATATAATTAACTAGTTTTATATAAAAAGTTATCTTTGTGAAGACCATTAATTATTATTGGCCTTCGTATTCAATAATTATTATTGAAAGGTAATTTTTTTATATTTTAATTTAGCGAATTCATTAAATATTCATAATTATTAAGATTATTGTAGACCTAATGAATTCGATTAATTTTGTAGTTCTGAAAATATCTACATCAACGGATACTAAAAGAAATATGTTTAAAGCTTCCGAATTAATATTTTAGCAATCACAGTTAAAAAAAATAGATAGTAGACTCCCTGTTAACTGGTCACTGTGGATCTGACCAAAGGTCACATAAATGAGTAGCCGGTTGATCCGAAAATACTTGCGAAACACCATTTATAGCTTGTGAATAAATAAGTAAGTATATAATAATAATAATATAGCCTGTAATATATAATAATATATATACACGGTGACCAAATTGGGGCTCTCTGCTACCTTCAGTGTAGCTCCATAGTTTTTATATGGAAAAAATATCTATTTAATTAAAAAATAATATATTTGTAATTTGTTTATTTATTGTTAAATTTAATATGCATCTATGCGAAATAAATGCACGGTAAACTGTATAATAAACGATTTTTGAAACCACAGTTAAGATTACCCGAAAAATTAATGTGGCTCTCATTGACCCAGAAAGAAACTAATTGCGACTCTCAGCTATTTAAGATTCTTCCATAAAGTTCTTAATGACATGAAACTTGGCCATTCCTGATATATACATATATATATATATATTTATTTAATTTGAAACTTATAAATTTTATCTAATACCCGTTACAGATTAGACCGCTTAAAGAACTTTAAGAGAGAATTTAACGGAATAATGCTTTCCAGATACAAAATATTAAAGTACGTTAAGAGTTAAAGCACTTTAAGTTAACGAATGTCCCTTAAAGTACTTTAGAGGCATGAAGTAATTTAGCGAGTCAAACTGGCAACAACGACTTTCGAAATGCAAAGTAAACATGGCGAAAAGAATGAATTGTATGATGGAAAAAACAAATATTATAATCAATATTCTAACAGATATTTGGGAAAAGTGTTATCAACATTTAAAATCGATGAAAAGAAATAAAAGCATTTTTGGCAAAATGGCACCAAATTTTTTTTTTATTTTTTAAATATTTATAAAGACGTATTTAAGAATCTCTCTGGCAATTTCACTCGTTCTTGACTAGATATAATTGAAATAATTCGAGAAAATGGTATTTAAATCGGCATCCACTATTACTATAGTTGACTACACGTTGTTTACAATCACGTTTATAAAATTTCCTACTAGATGGCGAATACTAACGAAAATTACAAAAACGTGTCTGAAATCAACCTTAAAATACTTTTATGTTAAAGTCCCTTAATGCTTAACGTAAAGTACTCTATGTTTCTGTGTCTGCAGCAGTCATACTTTATGTGTCTGTGTCTGCCCGCTGCAGACACAGAAACATAAAGTAAAAAAAAACATCATTAATCTTCATTTGCTACTATACTTTAAAATCATTTTTTGAAGCAAAATCACTAAATCACGCCAATTTTTGATATGAATTATCTAAATAGCATCTAAATTATCTTGACATTCGATATATCTTATCGTAACTTCAAATACTACTTACACTTTTTTCATTTTTATTTTTGTTCGCAGCTCGATGAAAATGTGGCTGGTTAAAGCGAGACCGGATAAGAGGGAGTCTAAACTGTATAATGTTTTTGCTTTCTTAATTTTTTTTTTATTAAAAAACAAAAAAAAATTAAGTAATTTTAACAAAAAAGCTTCTAAAATGACAGTTTGAATAATAAATATTCGATTAAAAATTGAGAAATAAATTGCAGCGCGTCATCTTTTCAAATTCTTTACGTATACTTTATTACGTCACTATAATACGAGGTTCGTGTGACGTGCTAAACGATTTCGACTTCTCACAACTAAAATCAGACATGTATCATTAATGCCGAAAAGGTGAGATGGAAAAAAAAAAAAAATAGACAAACTGGATTTACAAGAGAGAAACTTAATTATGCAAAAACGAAATCAGAAAACCTGTAAGTTGTCACCATAGCTGTCTTCTCGCTTAGAAACCAATAATTTTGACATAAATTCGAATTTATTTGAATCTTTTTGGGGAAAAAATACCTCTGAAATTTTTTAATTTATTATAGACTCGTCAGTTTATATAAACTTATAAATGATTAAGAAAAACATATTCGTCGTATTAAAA
Organism: Androctonus mauritanicus; assembly: GCA_011317285.2. Classification (NCBI taxonomy): domain Eukaryota; kingdom Metazoa; phylum Arthropoda; class Arachnida; order Scorpiones; family Buthidae; genus Androctonus; species Androctonus mauritanicus. Next base: position 12,825 of record WUQG02406951.1, on the reverse strand, counting down.
ATAAGTAAATTCTAGTAAACTTAATAATTAACTGCAAAATTTGACTTATTCTTCAAGCTAAGGATAGAATTCTACTTTAACTGCCTCACGTTTTCGCGTCTCGTCCTAGTGCGACGCGTCTATGAATAATAAGTCGCGTTTTTGCGCGCCTTAACGCTTATCGATTTTTTTTCGCGCTTGATAAAATTGATGTTAATATACACGTGAATGCGTATTAACATCTACTTTATCAAACGCAAAAAAAACATTTATTTATATTTAAAATATATGCCTTCACATGCATATTAACATAGACTTTAATATGCGCACGCGGCGCCGCGAAAACGCGTGACAGTCAAAGTAGAATCCTACCGAGCCAAGTAATCGTGGTCCGATATAATAAAAGAAAACGCGTTTTATTGATAAAAAAAAATGTTCATATTTTTAACGTTCTTTTTATACAATCATTTTTTATAGTGTTTTCTTTTAGTTAGCACCTGTAAGCAATATCAAAATTGGAAGAATTTCAATTTGTTTAAGGAAGTTTTCGTCCTATTGAAGTAATAACCTTTAATTATCAACAGATATAAGTTTAATTATATAGATATTAATATAATTAAATATAGAAAAAGGAAGTAGTTTTCATTGAAACGTATTTTGCGATAAGAAACAATCAATTTTTTTCTTTTTTTTAACGAAAAATTCAAACTTAATTGTTCAAAACGTTTAAAACTACATATGTAATTTTTAAAAATTCTAATTTTATGGAATAAACGTGATAGCAAGTACCTACCTCTGCTATTATTACTTTTAACTGGAACAAAGAAAATAGCATGAAGACCTTTTTGTTCCCTATAACCAGCTAGAGCAATGCAACCTCCAAAAAAAGTAATTTGTGTAATGTAAACGAATAAAACCGACATTCCCGTATATAGGGAGTAAATCTGTATCATCTTGTAAGGTGTAGTTAATCCTATACAGCTGGCTAAGAAATTCGTCGTAGAAGTGACGGTTACTGAAAGAGCAGCTTCCGAGTATGTATGTTTCATTCTCTCTTCTATATTCTTCTGAGGATCCGACGATCTCCATGACGCTAACAAAACGAAAGAATCGTCCATACCGACACCTTAAATAATTAATTAATTAGTTATTTAATAAATATTATTAAATAAAATCGAAAAAAATTATAAAAATAATAAGAAATTTATAAATTTATTTGACCTAAACAAGGAAAATACGAGTAGAATGTAAATAATTTGTTTTTTCTAATTAATTCGCATTAGATATAAGGAAAGTCATTTCCGCACTTTTAAAGGGATAAGAATCATGCATAAATAATTGTATAGCCTACTCCCGACTTTGCTTTCATTGAAAAAATAAAAATAAAATAAATTAAATAAATGAAATATTTTCAACTTTTTAAACAAGCATGCTAATGAAGGATGCATCCTTACCTTAAAGATGGCAATTTTAAAAATGTCGAAACGATAGCGATATTATTAGTTCAAGGGTAAGCTCCTCTATTAACTTAAAGGTAGATAGAAATTAATGGGCTGGATAGAATAGGTCAATGCTAAGAAATAGAGAATTGTTGAATAGATATCAGTGCAAAGTAATATCTGTGACCCATTTACTAAAATAGCTAATATGTCCGGTTAATTTTAATTTCCGTATATTGCTTTAGAAAGCGAGCTTTCATGCGGAGAAAAAAAAAAAAAAATTGAAAAATGTAATATCTAATATAGATAATAATGATATATTATTATTATTATAAAAAGTATAATATTAGCTATTTTTATCGGCAATGTTTTCGAAAATTTTATCTTTGCAGATCTTGTAAATTTTTAACTTTGCCATCTTTATTTTAAAAATTTAACGGGTCAATAGAAATGCGTTTTTTAAGCAATTTTTAAGTAGTGCAATCATAATTAATTATGTGATTAAAATAATTTTAAACTTACCCAACATTAGAAATGGGACTGCAATATTGAGGTCCACGTATTCGGTTCCAAGTAATTGTAAAAATCCAAATGCAGCAGCTACACCGATTCCTGGAGATAATGCACTACAGATTCCCACTAACGGCTTACTAGTAACCCAATCTGATGCCATACACGAAACGGCACCAAAACTTACCATAACTATAATGGCTGCAATCAGTATGGTCAGTGAAGATTCCGTAACTTTGCTAGTCTCAAAATCCCACGATTTCCTAACAAATCTAAAAACTAGAATATTTTTAAAATCTATTTTTTGTAGATTTTCTAAGAAAGCATCTTCCCATTTTTGGCTGATTTCTTGCGATGTATGGTTACTACTTTCTAAAATATAATGTAATCTGAAAGCTTTTACGTCTTTTACATATCCGTTTTCGTCGGTAGTCACTCCTCCTAGATTATAAGCGTGAATAGTCATATAGAACGTCCAAGGATCGATATCCACGGGATACCTAAAGCGTGAAAATTAATTGCTATAATTTTAAACGTGCAAAAAAAGAAACCGAAGAGAATACATAAAAATTAAAACTTACTTAATTTTAGTCACTCCTTTTTTCACATCATTCGTGGTTCCTTTTAAGGATAAAGCATTATTGGTGAAACATTTTCCGTCGGATGACTTTAGACAGATATCAGTAAACTTTAAAACGTGATTGTGGTGTTTTATGCTTATGTTTCGTATAAATTCATTCAACGTCGACACATCGTCCATGATTGATTCACGCAACATAGATCCACCATCTTTAGCAATCAAAATCACAAACCCGCATCTCGGAAAATTTGTCATTCTGGAAAACTCGTTTGTTTCAGGAAAAATCGATTCGATGGCTGCCTTTTCTATTCTCGATCTTCCGTTTACCGGTGTCAAAATATATTCCAAATCTCTCAACATAGATATTCTCACGAATCCTATGGAACATAATGCGCATACGACGAACGGGATGAAGATGAACCATAAAGGATGTCGACCTATGCATCCTCCCAGCCGGCTGAAGACTAAGGATAACTGTCGTTGTAAGTACATCAATGCTTTAACAGCGTTCGTATGACCTCACACAATTGAAACTACCACTTCTCTTTCTCTTACTGTATACTGTATTTCGTGTTTCGAAATTTAACAAGCTCGTCCTTGACGTTGTAGTAGAAAAATTATCGAAGGCGTACTGATGCAAATTTTAATGATTTTTTTTACTGGTGACGTGAACATATATATACAATATATATGCAAAGAATATTTTAATAATATATTTTGAGAAATAACTGCCAAAAATTTTGTTTAATTGTAGACATAAGTTATATATTTATTTACTATTTAAGTCAATCGAGAAGCAATAATTTTTCAATTAAAATTTTCGTAGGAAATCAGAACTTTTATATATCGGAACTTTAGATATTCATTAAATTAAAAATTATATATAATTATATTAATGCGATATATTATTAGCACGAATTCAGTAATTATCACTAAGTTAAATTTTTGCAACAAATTTTAATGTGCTAAGAAATTCAATTAAAAGTAATAATTAATTTTGTTTTGAAATTTATTCATAATATATCGTAATTTTTCAATAAGTAATAAACAGATAAACAGAAAAATATATAATTTTAAAAACTTAATTCGACTAAAATTACTGCAAATATATTTTATTTTTTTTTCGCAAGATATTACTCCAAGCTGAAGAAGAATAGCAAAATTTTTGTAATTTTTATCGTTATTTATTACCAATGTTTATACGTATGCACAGTTTTGTTTTATTATTATTATTAATTGTCATTTTTTTAACTTTTATCAAACTCGTTTTATTCCCCATTTTCATAAAATATCCTTCGTGACCATGTTGTTTTAGTTTTGTGTGTGTTTTCATATGGATTTTCCTCTTTTAATTTTTTTTTCATGCAAGAAATGTATTAATAAATATAAATTTATTACACGAATTAAGTCTTAATTATTCGAGTTTAGATTTTCTATTACTTACTTAAACATATTTAAAATTTAAGAAATGTTCCCATGAGATGATTTTCTTCATTAAACAAAACAAAAAAAAAAAAAAAAAAAAAAATATGTCAAGGTTTGGCGTGCATTTTGTATACACATATCCGTTTAAAATGTTAGTTAAATTTAATTAAATATATATTTTATAAATTTAAAAACAATATATTTCTATCAGAATATTCTTATTTAGTGTTTCTATGGTTAAAGTTTTTATCTTGTACTGACTTGTTTTCCTTCAATTGTCACAGGGAAAATATATTGTACAATATTTAAGATCTACATAGTTGATTCTTGGTATTGTTAAAGGATAAAATCTTAAATATAAATTTTTTGTTCGGTATTATCTATCGAAAAATTATAATTAATAAAGTATTACTCTTGAAAAATTATCAAGTATTAGAAGAGAATAAAAAAAAAAAAAATTGAAGGATAATTATCGCTTATGTTTTACAATCGCTTTGAATGCAATGTTTAGTTCTCGATATATTTTATGGATGTACAAAATTGATCAGTCGAACAAAATTAATATAATTTAACTAATTTTTTTTTTTTTTTATTAAAAATATGATTAAAATAACAAGCGAGATGCATCGCATTTTATTTGTAAGAATCGCTAACAAATTAATATTTTGAAATTTGGACGAATTATTAATTTAATTAGGAATATTTTATTTTTAATTATTAATTTTTAATGATAGTAAACACGATTAATTATAAAAGCATGAGAGATATTTGGAATCGTGAATAAATATAAAAAATAAAGGAAAAGATCACCCGGTTTACTGTTATATTTGTCGTTTAATGACATGAATAAAGTAAGAAAACTATTATAAATAAAATCAAATAAAATTACTATTTAATTCATGTCTTAATAGATTACAATTAATTCTTTATTCTGTATTAAAACAATCACCTAATGATGATTTTCACTTATATTATTCATGTTTACAACAAGACGCGATTAGGATAAAAATAAAAATAAGAAAATGTAAGCATGTTTAACTCGTACAGATTGAGATGATGACATACATTAGAAATAAAAACAATAACAACAACAACAACAAAATAAAAAAAAACAAGTAATGACGCGCTGTGACATATTTTTACTGTCTAAATATTTCACATTTTCTTCTTTTTTTAAACAGAAACATTATTTTAAATTTCGAAATAATTTCTAAAACTATTAGAGATAAATATATATTTTTAGCTTCCGGGTCAACTAAATAATGTATTTATTTTATATTGCACCAAACTGGATATTATTTTCCTTATCATACGATTGATATTTAAGCGACTAAATACTATTTAGTTGATAGATAATTTTAGAAAATATAATACGATGTAAAGGTAGAATCTGTATTGCAATGGCTGAGTAACACGATTGACTAATATTATTGTTAAGCTTATCGATAAACGATTAAAAAACTAGTGACTAGTACATAATAAGACGTGTTGGCAGAAAATATGAAAACAATAAAATAATATGATAATTAAATAAGATTTATCGAGTTAGACATCCAAACGTGTCGTTCTCTTATCGCATTCGCATCACATTCATATACAGATCAAAGTTCATTCTGTATATTATGACTACGAGATAAAAAGGATGTACTTTATTAATTCAGCCGTGCAACACGAATGAGGTACGTGTGATGTATTTTTAATACTGTTTTAAATTTTTTCCCCAACAAATTTTCTTTTAATTAGCCATATTTTAACACATTAAAATCTAAAGACTTCATACGAGGAAGATATTATGTTTTTTTCTTATATCGTGCATACGAGATAAATTCTTTGCTCGATTTTTTTTTTATTCCTAAACTGAAAAAGTATTATTTAATACTTCTATGTTATTATATTGAAATCTGTTTTACGTAAAAGGTAGATCATAATTCTATTTTCGTCATATCTATTGTGATTAAATCAATTGACGTTGGTATAAAAATATTATATAAAACGGAAAACTATGTTATTATGTGATGCAAGGACTTGGGAATTACGTGACAAAATCGATTCAATGTTTCTTTTTTTACAATTATATAATTCTATTATTTTATAATAAATAATAGAATTATATATTATAAAATCTTATAAAAAAATCGGTGCGAGTTCTGAATGAAAATTTTTCGATATATTGTGCATTTAATAAATTAATTAATATTAAAATATAAATGCTCATTTTTATAGCTAAATAATATATCATTCATTATCGAGTACGACTGTTTGCGTGATATCCTTATCAATAAACTTACGATAATGATAAATCTCTGGATACTAAATGTTGTAAACAAAAATGTTGATTCCACGCAAATTTTTCATAATATTTACAGTAATATTTTAAATTTCATCTTCCCATCGTGTAAAAGATGAGCGTTATGTGTTTGAGTAATATTTTTCATATAAAATGCTATCAAAGAACAATAGGATATTTTTTGTGCATAATAATACTTCTACTTAGGTATGAAGTTAGATTATATTAGTTTGGTTAAGCCGCACAATAGATATTCTATATTTGGCGGCCGCCAGATATAGAATATCTCTTGATAGAGTATAGAGATATAGTAGAGCCCATCACAGGCTGGCCAACATCCATGATGGGGTCAACCGCGTGATTAAAGGATGGAATTCAAAAGGGCCAGGACCCCTCATGAAAATTTGGAGGTGTGGGAGCGGGATTTGAATCCGGATCCTCCAGGATGGTAAGCCACAGCTATACCACGCGGCCATCCGATTCTTAGTTATAAGAAATATAAACTAGCTTTTATATATTTACAGAGATTTTTCTTTAAACTTTAAAATCGGAAATATTTTGGATCAGCATTAAAATGATTAGAATTTAAAATGATAAGTCATAAATTATTATTATCCGTGAAGAAGTGCTGTGAAGACATTAACAGAGTTACAAGAGTTTGCCTTCCGTATAGAAAATCTAGGATCGATCTGATTCCATACTATCAGAAATTTTTTAGAAGAATCTGGGCCTAGTCCGAAGCTATTCTTCACCTATCCGATTGACTCATCTACTTTGATTATCTCGTACACTATAAGTGTGTAAATTGAGCATTAAACAAACTCGCCGCTTAATAAACCATTAGTTAAAGATTGGTATAAAAAAGCCTCTATTTTCGATTTTAAAATAGATAAATAACATAAAAATTTTGAAATGTATTTAAACCATAAGCTTTTCAATATTTTGCATACAAATATTTTTGAACCAACTTTAATTATCGATCCAATTGCCATGGGATCAAAATTAAATCTTTACCTTTTATTATCGCAGAATTCAATAACAAAGAAAGCGATAAAAATTTTAGAAATTAATTTTAATTATTAAGTACTTTTGCAATTTTCTTGAATCTTCTCCAATTTTGATTAAAATTGGCAGTACAATGCTTAGAGTCACACCAAATCTATATTTTAGAATGAATTAAAGAAAGCAAGAAACATAAAACAGATGTAGATATAGCTTCAATACGTCGATTTATGACATTCATACTGTATTATTGGCTTCTAAAATATTAAATTGCATCAATATCCTAGATTTTGTAATGTTTAAAACATTATACAATAATTTAAACTATAATATGAATAAATTTTGTTTTTTCCCCCTATTAAAATCTGTAATTATTTATATCATTTGTTTCAGTGATAACAGCTTAAGAAATACTGCATTTCTAGTATTATATATCTAAATAAAATATTAATATTCATCAAAAAAATATTCATATTTATAAATGTTAAACTGTGCATGTAAAGTCTTTATTTTAAGCATTAAAATTTATTCATAATTTTTCATATTTACGAATTTTGTATTTGTTTTTTCCAGGGATTAATGTGCTAATTATATGGCTGCCGACAAAAGGATCATAAAATCATGTGATTTTATCAATCAAATTCTTTCAAAACTCTTTTCTGAACTCGGTTTTTGCATTGGACGTCATCCACTTTGGTTTATCATTGTACCTTTATTGGTTACTGCTTTGTTTGCTTCCGGATTTTTGAGATTAAAGGTTCTTAAAAATGCGGAAGATCTATATTTACCAGTTAACGAACGAAGTATACACGACAGATCAATTATAGAGAAATTGTTTCCAGAAAATGCTACGAATTTCGACTTTAATCGATTAACTAGAATGAAAGCATTCGGTTGGGTTGAAGCTGAAGCTAAAGATGGGAGAACTATGCTTCGAGAATCCATATTCCGAGAATTACGGATGTTAGATTGGATGGTGAGAAATATCAGTGTACAATATGATACCTATAATTTCTTTTATGCAGATATATGTAGAAGAATTAATAAAAATTGCTTCGATAACGATATATTAAAATTAATGGATAACATAAGAGATTTGAAAAGTAATGAAATCAGCATTAAGTAAGTCTGTCTAATTTTATTTATAATTATAACACATTCGTATAATTAAAATATTGCATTATTAAAAGATTAAGAGTGCATTTAGGCTTCTAGTGTTAGTTAGATTATTGTTAGGTTAGTTTGGTTAAGCCGCCATATCGCACGAAAGATATACTATATCTGGCGGTGGTCACTTATAAAACCCATCACAAGCTGGCAAACATCCATGATGGGGTCAACCGGCTGGTTGAAATATAGGGTTCAATGCCGGGCTCGGAGCCGTCCTAAAAATCTGGAGATGTAGGACTCGGATCCTCCTGGGTGATGTGCTACAGCTTTACTTGGCACCAGCCGAATAGTTAGATTAAGTTAATTTAATTAAGCCACTACATCGCACAAGAAATATTCGTTTATTCTGTAACCACTTGTAGAGCCCATCACAGGCTAGCCTACAATCATGATGAAGTCAGCTGAAAGTTTGAAGTATAGGATTCAACGAGCCGGGCCCGGACCCTTCCTGAAAAATTGGAGATGTGAGACCCGAATTTGATCTCGGATTCTCCAGAGTGATAAACCAACAGCTTTATCACGCTGCCATCTGATCGACTTCTAATGTTAGTAATGGACACAGTCTAGTATTGTAATTGATATATTTCCAGAATTCATTTTTAAAACAATATCTAATGATGTTTTTATTTCTACTGCATATAACTTCTTTTAATTTATTTTTAAAGAGGAGTTTCATTGTTTAACAATATAAACCAGCATTTCCCAATCGGGATCCAAAGAAGCCTTGAGGGGGATCCATAAGAAAAAAATTGTATTTCGGGCTCCATAATATGAGCTAAGGGGTTCACGATATAATATTATAAATAAAATAATTTTTTAAATAAAAATAAAAATAATAAAATAAACCAATGTCATAGAAAAGTCCAGAAATTCGCATTTAGAGAGTACTCATATATTCTGGAAGCTTCTTTCGTTGACGCAAAAAAATTTCTTCCAATAGAAAATTCTCGAAGACTCATATTAATCTAAAAATAAATATTTCATATAGAAATATTTTTTTTGTATATTTTACGTCCCTTTCCAATCAGGTAGGGCCAGTTCCAACCACATGCTGCACCCACAGCCATGGAGAAAGGTGAAGGACCAGGTCAGGCCCAGCGCGAACCCAAGTCTGTCTGCGTGTGTACGCCGACAACGTTACCACTCGGCCATCCAGCCACCCATATAGGAATATTACACATGCGTATATGAAGGTCCACATACATAAAAGTTAGGACTCAAGGGGTCCACAAGCAACAAAAATGGTTGGGAACCCTTCATATAAACCAATGAGAATTTAGATAGGAATATTGCAAAGATTTAACAAATAGATAATGTTTTCAGTCCATTGACTGAGTACAGATTATTTTCAGCCATATAAAAAGAACGGTTGGCTCTATTAGTAAGCTGAAAACGTTATCCATTTATTGGTTCTTTCCTCAATAAAATAGAATAAATGATATGTAATAGATTTGCTCGGCTGTCCATATGACAGCATAATAATCTGAGTAATTATCATCAGATTTTAAACAGAATTCGAATATTACTGTTTTGATCCATTAGAGAACTAAACTTATTGAAAACAAATGACATGGAATTAGTTTTACTGAGGTTATAAGAAAAAGATATTCACATATTCTGAGGCAATATCTTGCATAAATATTATCCTATTTAAATGGAATTTAATTATATTATTGGGATTCTCTGACCTTGCTAGAGTTAATCCTTGTAGGATCACCTCAGTGTGGATGACAGTATATAAGTCGACAGTTTACGTAGGAAATTATCATATTTAAATAAAATTTTACATATATAAAAAAATTAAATAAATAAATAAAAATAAATTGATTAAATTAATAAATAAAATTAATAATAAAATAAATAAAATTTTCGCATGTACTGTTCGAACTTATTAATAGATCAAGAATACTAAAAATGATCGATGCGAGATGAATATTTCTAAAAAACAAGGAAAATTTCTTTATATATATTTATTTTTTTATATAAAAAAGGAAATTTTATAAAATACTATATAAAGAAAATATTTAAAGGAAAAAATATTTTAAAATATTCCGATGTAATTATTAGTATTGTTTTTTTTTTAAACAAATATTCAGTATGTAATTTTGTTTTAAACAAAAGTATATACTGGATATAACTTCATATGTCATGAGAAAATAAAAGATTTATAAATTAACAAATTGATAGTAAGCACAAATTAATTTTATCTATTAAAATCACAATGAATCATTAATTTTCGATTTTAAGTCTCATTGGTCCAAAGCATCTATTCTCAAATATCAATATATGAAAATATTTTAATGTGGAAGTAGAAATCAAAATTTAAAGAAAACTGGATATATTTACATTAATTTCCTATTTATTGTATTTATAGAAATATATTGTTTAAAATAAATTAATGGAAACCGTCAGAAAAACATTTTTAAAAACGCGTGATCGTATTTTTAATAATCGAAATCATTAAATCGTACTTATTTAATTAAAAATATTTTTCGAATAAAAATTGAATATTTGAATAAATTGCTTATTTATATATACCAAGGTTGACCAAACTTCATATCATTACGAGATCTCATAGGAGAATTTAAAATTCTTGAGAGCCGCAAATCAGTTTCTTTCTGGATTGTAAGGATCCCGCAACGCATGTAGATTGGTGTGTTGGAGGTCTTATCATCTGATAATCTCTCTTCTGATACCAGTGTGAGGTTCGAGCGGATGGCCAATATAAAAATGCGTATAGACAAATTTTAGAGGATTTTTGAATAAGGGTGGCGAGTAAGTGACGTAGAGATGCAGGATAGGAGAATTGATTCGGAAACGCATATAAAACAAATAACATATATTTATTTAAAATAAACGGGAAATAAAACATAATATTAACATATTTCCTTCGAGAGAGATGTTTGACGCGAGAGATCATACCTGAGAGAGAGAGAGAGTAAAAGCAATATACTTCAATCCTTCATTATTCTTTGTCTTCATTCCCTAGTCCTCGTCGAACGTCCACCGACAGGACGAGACACGGAATCACCCTTCTCTGGTATATTTTCCCCACCTTCTATTCAGAGTCTCAGAGCAGACTAACTTATTATGTGTTAGTCTATCTCTGTCCCGGATAAAACTTACTGACCTTTTCTTTCACCTTTTTCTCGAGGAAAGATGACGTCTTGTGGTTTTCCTCTCTTTTTATTGTTTTTTTATTTTTGTTTTAAGACACCTGCATATAACGTTTATACAACGTTTATATAACGTTTATATAACGTAGTTTGATCATATGTTTTCTATCGTTTATTCACATTTCTTTATGAGGTGGAAACAATGTTTTCCGGCCCGGGTAATACGATATTTTTATCGTTTGTTTTCCTTTTAAGGTGTCATTCCATTCAAATTCCTTTCGTAATTTTCGATGAGGTTGGGACCTAGAATTCGGATCGTATACCTTGCATACGATCCGAATTCTGGGTCTCCACAGGATTAATGAGAGCAGATGCATATTACTTTTTACAATAAATGAGCAAATTACAGATAAATTACTTTTAAATTAAATAGTTATTTTCACCATATTAACTATTGATTTTCATGTTATGGAGCTACATCGAAGGTACCAAAGAGCCGCAGTTTGGCCACCATGGTTATATACTAAAAAATGATCAGCCTACGCGGCCACCAAAACATCAGATGACCGCATCAGTGGCCACATAAAACTTCCTCTTACGAACCTCTGGCTCAGATTATTATAATCCCCTTTAATAAATGCGATTGAGTAATAGTTTTATTCATTCTGCATTGATATCAGTCACATTCCTATAAAAATTGCAACCAGTTCCAACCAGTATTACTTTAGAGTTCTATAAATAACTCTGCAATAATGGCACGAAGAAGGAACTAAAATTCCATTAATTAATGCATTTTAAAAGAATTGTTATGCAAATTATGTCCACTTTTAAAATAGTGCCACCATAATTCCTAGAACCTATGTAAATTAATTAAATACAACAATTACAAAGTAAATTCTTAGAGAAATTTAAGCTATTAAAAATATTCCTAATAATTAAATAAAATGAAAAAACATCAATAGTATTATGCGATCAAAAAAAAGCTGTTTCGTGATTTGCTATAATTAATATTGATTTTCCTTGTCCGATAATGAAGTAGAGGTAAAAATAAGTTATACAAAAAAAAAAATACAGTAGAAATAAAGAAAAATGTAAGTTATATAATGTGAACAGATAGTGTTATTTGTAAACAATAAAATTCTACAGATTCTTTTCTAATCATTTAATATACATAAATTACACAATTTAAAAATAAAAAATAATATTTGAAGTACATTTTCAGGAGACAAAATAAGACTAAAAGTTTTACAAAATTTCAAGTGCATGTGGTTTGGCACTATGCTTCGCCTTCACAACGGTATGTAGCCGGAGGCGTCC
>WUQG02406940.1:0-16750 GCA_011317285.2 Androctonus mauritanicus | reverse complement strand
ACAAGCACTAATAGCAAGAATTATGATACTTTATTCTGACAAAACGTTTTCGGACCTTAAATGTGGTCCCTCTTCAGTGTCACATTGTCTACTTGTGAATACATATAAAATAGAATAATTTTAACAGTATTCTTAAAATATATACATATTATCATATGTATACACTTTAATCTTATTTTATATACCTTTATTATACAATATATTATATAGAATACAGTATATTATATACCCGATGCACTCAAACGGACAATTAACATAACTTGCAAAAATGTAAATGTTATACGCATGTCTAAATTTGTAAAGTTTCCCATGTTTAAAAAAGTATAAAAAATGTTTGAATTAGACAATGCTTAAGAATACTTTTAAATTATTCTATTTTATATGTATTCATAAGTATACAAAATGTGACACTGAAGAGGGACCACAGTTAAGGTCTGAAAATGTTTTCTCAGAATAAAGTATTGTAATTCTTGCTATTAGTTCTTGTTTTATAAACAAAAGTCAATAGATTCTAATTCTGCCTAAAATTCTTTGATAAGGATTTTTTTAGGCAGAATTAGAATTTTAATTTTTGTTGGCTAAATCATAAGCTATTGATTTAGCCAACAAAACCAATAGTTGGTTAAATCATACACTGTTGATTTTGCTGGCTAGATCAATTGTTTATTATTATATAATGATTTATTTATCTAAAGAAATGAAAATATAGTCTTTAAAATCAAGCAAATTATAAGAATAAAGAAATTATTTGTATCATATAAACTTTCATTTTTTATTGTTATTAACAGATAAATAGATGATCTTTTATATAAATGAACTACTACCTTAGGCAGAAACTGGGAATGAAAGTTATTTACATAATATGCCAGTAAAACCAAAAAGTGAGCTACTTAAGCTTTTTGGCTGCCATTTTGATTTTTCTGATTTTGTAGCAGACAATACAAAATCAGAAAAACTATCACAAGTAAAATTACATTCTCATGCTACTGCTCAGAGTGCTTTTAATTTTACTTGTGATATTGTCAGCAAAAGAGCAGTCAATGGATTCTGATCAACTGCAACGGCTGAGTCAGCAAAAGAGCAGTCAATGGATTCTGATCAGAAAAACTAGCTACAATCTAGCTGTACTATATTTGTTTAGCTACATATATGGTTTAAAAATCCTTTTAATGAATGTTTAGCATTTATTTATTATAATTAATGTTCATATTTTCAATTTTTTTAATACTTCATATTTGATTAAAAAAACATTGTAATCTGGGAAGAGCCATAAAAAATAATGGAATAATTTTTTATTTCATATTTGAATAAAAAACCCTTGTAATTTGGGAATTTGTTAAGTGAGAACTCAAACTAAGAACTACCTGTATTTTATTTAAATATAATTACATTCTTCATTTTCACTAGTAATGTATTTTGGGCTTAATTTATGTCTTTCTTCAATCTATCAGCAATGATTTAATGCTATTGTATACACAAGAATATCATAAGAGTTTAAATATATAGAAAAATGTTTACATAATGAAAATGATTAAAAATTCTGATAGTTACCTAATTCCTTAGAATTGTTATAGGCATAATTTTTTAATTAATTAATTCAATATATTTTTATTAATTCATATTAATTATTAATTTTATATAGATGACAATTTTCCATATTTGAACATAACAGAACTCCATTACTATCAAATAACCAAAATTACTTAAATAGAATATTTAAACTGAATATACTGCAAAAAAAAAAGTATAAGAATACTCAAATTATGAATGCTCAAGTTACATATGTGCCATTTTATTTTCAAATTTCATGAAAGTTTCAAATATTCTTCAGGAATTTTAGAATGCTCTAGCAATAAATTAAATATAAAATTACATAGTTACTTAACATTTTATGGAAGTATTTCAAGATGGCAGAAATTACATTAACAAAATCCCCATTTTATAATTGGAACTTTTTATTCAAACTTTTAAAATAACAAATTTCTAATTGATCTAATTACAAAATATGAAATATATTATAAGGATTGGTATTAGTACTTTTATGCATCACGTAATAATGGTTTTCAAGTTACAAACTTTTCGATTTATAAACAAAACTATATAAATTATGTTCATAACTCAAGGATTACCTGTATTGTGGAATGGAACAACCTTTTTTAATACAAGATAAAACTACTGATGATAGTTTAAAAAAACCAAAAGCATTATAAGTACAGTATCATATGAATGAACAATTCATTTGTTGTGAGATCATATCAGAAGCACGTAGAGATTCGTTTGTTTTCATTCCTCGAATTGATATTTCACTGACTGATAGCAATTTTCCATTCATTTTAAAGCATCATCAATTGCCAATAATTCAAGCATTTTCAGTCATTATCAATGTCATAAGGACAAACATATGACCATGTTGGAATTAATTTAAATGAAGTTTTTCACATGGTCAACTTAATGTGTCTTCTTCAAAAACAAGATATCCTGAAAATGTAAAAGTTTCAATAAATGAGAATACTAGACAAGGATGATTATTAGGAGATAGAAGGTGGTTCACAAAAAACAGTTTTCAAAGAAGTTTTCCAAATGTAACCATTAACAACTACAGGTTTACTAGTAATAGAAATAAAATCATTTTTTATAAATATCAATCATAGTTTAAAACTGTATTTTATAATATCATTTATGAAAGATTGAAATGATTCAATTATAAAATGTATTGAAATCTAGATTGTGTTAGGATTGTAAACAAGACGGGAGATTCCAAATATAGAATATTGTGGTATAAATTATTATTTTAAAATTCAAATATATGGTAACTTTTTATTCACACTAATAAGATATTTTTATAAACATGTTATTAACATTGACAATCTTCGCTTTTCATATTGCACAATATCAAAAACAGAACAAACAGAAAAATTTGAGTAGGTAAATATAATATTAACACACAAAAATGCATGCACAATATAATTCATAAGCATGTGTACCATTTTTTACATTCTCAGGTAAAATGAATAACATCTATAATGAGCAATTCTATTCATTCCTATAATTCCTGTTAGAAACCTGTGAAAATGATATTTAATTTGTTAAAAAAAAGATATTATATGGCTAGTATTTTATTGTACTTGTTTAAATTTCCTCTTTTTGTAATCTATGGATTTTTTTAAAAGCTATAGGAAGGATATAATTACTTAGTAAGAGATGTTGTTATGAATAATTATTTCATGATCTCTATTGATCTACAAAGATAATCAAACTAGCAACACTTTTGATCCAAGTGTGTCAGAAAATTAATAGTGATCCTGTACTAACACAGTATAGTATATTACAGAACATAGTAAGAATTATATTTATTATGTGTATTATTATAAAAAATACATTAATTTTTATAATTAATGTATTTTTTATAAGAAAACAGTCATATTCCGTTTCAATTATCATATTCTTATTATTTTAAATTTGTAAGTTCTGAATGAAGAAATTATTAATATTTGGTGATTAATTTATTTCCAGATTATCCTTTATTTTGAAATATTCTCTGATATTACTTTACTAATATAAGTAAAAAATTTAATGTTCAAACAACTATAGAATATAATATAAATTTCTTTTATTAATATTTTGATATCGAATTGATAAAATTCTCCTTGTGTGTTTATTTCAGTGCATAAAGTTGAAGCAGAATTCTGCTTGTATCTTCATATTCTAATTGTTTATTCTGATTTATCATTACTCTGGTGGGGTAATATTATCCCTTTTGAAAATTTTATTATGAGGCCATCTGCTGTTATTTGGTGAAGTTTTTCTTATATTTTTCATAATTATTTAATTAAATGCAAATTAGTGAGAAAAAGAAAAATTAACAAATATTGACATTTTTGTGTTTAAAATGATAACAGCTTCTGAAAGTCATTCATTATGCAATATTTTTTCTTAGAATTATATTTATTTGCATGGCACTATGTAATAAATAAATAGTCTTTTATTTCAGAATTTATATTTTACGATTTTTGTATCATATATAAGAAAAACATAATTTTTAAAAGTATTAAAATGATTTTTTTTGTAAAACATTTGAACTTTTACTGCTATTGACAACATTATTGTGATATTTCTCTTTTCCTTATTATCATAATATTTCAAAATCAAGCTTTCAACTGTGTATATAGTGAAATGTAAGTTTGGAAATTAGTGTTAGTATTAATAGTTTATAAATTAAATAAAAAAAATATAAGCAATATTTATTATTTACATGATAGTTACACAATGAATTTTTATTGCACAGATTAAAATGAATATTTGATACAAAAATAGGACATAAGTTCTTACAAAGCAAACAAAAGTGGGCTCTGTTTTTATCTCCAATAACCAGATGAGTAATGTTTATGTTAAAATGAGAGGAATGTTTATTTGTTAAACATTAATATAATATATGATAAAATAGAGGCACGTTAGATATAAAATAAACAATTTTATTATATATCTAACATGCCTCTATTTTATTATCTATTCTATTCAGTTAAGGAAATTGTTGATACTGTAATTCAATTAAATTATACAAATCAACAATTATGAAAATTCTTTTAAATTTAATATAAAAAAATAATAGGTGAAATTAATAAATGAATTATTTTTATTAATTTCACTCAATTGCAATGTAAAAGTTTAAGTATTTTACTTAAGCTTTTTTCATTACAATTAAAAATTATGTTTATAAATGGAAAACCAAGTATATAGAATTAAATTATTTTTTGCCTAGCCACATTTGCTAAAAACATAAATTTGTTTATATAAATGAAGAAAGCATAACAAAAGGAAGATTTTCTGGAAATTTCATGATAACTTAAGTAATGAAAATATATCAATTTATCTAAATATCAAAATTTTTAATAAAATTATGAATATTAACGCATTTAATAGAAACCAAAATTACAAAAAGCGTATCACAAGTGTTAATAAATGTATATTTTTTAATATCTGATTTTTTTGTGAATTTTACATACTTTATCATCATTGATAAGGATTTCATTTAGATTTGAATACGTACTTTTTACATCTTCTAAAATATCTATTTTTGTTTTTTTAATATATTTTAAAAGTTATTTTGGAATGGAATACTGAAAGTGAAAATTGATTTCATATTGCATCAAGGAATATGAAATTTTATTACTAAAAAAACAGATGTTTAAAATGAAAATATAACTTACTTTGAGACGTCTTACTAAATCATCAGTACTTAGATCTTCATTTAATTCTTTTACTCCAGATGGATAAACAATTTTTGATGGAGATTTTGTTGTGTTTGGTTTTGGCATGTTGATCAAGATTAACCCATAGCCTACAAATACTTAAATAATATAAATCATTAAAAATTTTGAAAAACTATAAAATTATATATTTAAAAACAAAATACAATTTACTTTATTAATAAACTTTATATTAATATAGTTTTGATTATTGAAATATTTTTTATGAATTTAAAATCATAATTTATTATTTTTAAATTATAGTTAATAAATGAAATAATAATATAAATTTCTTTAAATAATAACTAATCTTTAAATATACAACTAAATTATTTGAGAAAGAATATATTGAAAAGTGAAATTTCAAATATCTTTTATATATTTGCAGTTTTGTTAATAAGCATCTTTAATATACTAAGGCTATGCTAATTTAAAAAATATTTTTAAAAAACTTTAAATGTATTTTCTATACAATTTATGTTTTTGTTTATACAGTTTTAAACTGGTATATATAATCAAAAAATGCAACTGAATTACAGATTAGAATTATAGAAAAACATTAGATTCAATTTGCATTTAATGGTTAACAAAACACCAATAAATATGAAATTCTTTTACCTGAAATGGCAAGTATGTCAGTATCTATATAATAAATAATATAAAAACTTATTCTCTATTATATACAATTAATCTTTATAATTGGAAATAAATAAAATTCAGATATTCTGTTAATTGAGAGAGAGAAAAAAATTCATTTGATAAAATATTGAGTTGTAAACAAATTCCGAAAAATTTATAGATATTTTATTAAATTTATGAAATAATTTTTAATGAAAAATAATACAATATATATATGGAACTTTTTTTGATATTAGCATGCATGCATGCATACATACATATCAAAACAAAAAAGTTGCATTTCCTTTAAGAAGTTGTGTAACTTTCTAAATAAATCATTAATAATTTTGATTAAAAACAAAAAATGTATACAAGTAGTCATCAATCAAGTTTATATACATTTTTAAATTTTTTTTAATCAGAATTCTTAAATGATTTTCCAAATTATTTAAGATGTCATTTTAAAATTTTATCCTTTAAAATTTTATTGCTTAACTACAAATTATAGCAAAATTGCATATTATTTTGATCAGCACTTGGGTAGGAACATTTCACTTAAAATTTATTACATTAAACATGTATCATACAATTTTTTTAAATGAAATGTTCCTATCCAAATGCTGATTAGAATAATATGTAATTCTGAAGACGGTAGAGAGGTTGAAACAGAAATAATAACAAAACATTGATTTGTTTACATAATAGTGAATTGTAATTAAATTCAATCCCCAGCAATTTCTAAAGTTCCCTATCTTCACCATCATCATTTCTTAAAATATAGAATAGTTCTAGTAAAGAAACAAAACAATTGTTATAAATCCTTTAGAAAAAGTTTTATGATGTATTTGAAGCATGATACTTTATTTTCTTAATAAAATTAGGCTAGATTACATTTACTGATTTAAAAAAGTTTTTACAATAATAAAGTTATCATCTGATAGAAAGCATTTTCTCCAAATAGAAAAACAAAAATTTCAGATTATTTTTAATAATTTTTGTTTTTACATCCATAATTGCATGTATGGCATAGTGGGTACCATATAATAGAAAATTAATTAAATCCTTAACTAGTTACAGACTGATTTATTAAACATTATCTACATCCTATTTGATTCTTATAGATTTTTGTTATAAGTAACAATAATGCAGATTTAGATCTAGGATTAGTCACCATAATAAATTATGTTCTAAAAATCCATCTATAATTTTGGATTTAGCTTCAGTCATCATATTCTAATATGTTAAAAGTTATTCTATGAACGTAAAAATACAATCATAGAGATCAATATGTGATGCAAAATTTAATTAAAATTTTTTGAAATATATAAGAAAAAATATTTTCTTTATGAATAAGAATTTTTAGTTTCTATAGCTGAAACTTAATATGAGATGCACAATGGAAATGCAAATTTTAAGTTTCTACATGCACAAATTAATTTTTAATTCTATATCAGTTCAAAAAAAGTACATTTTTTGTTTACTGTATTGATGATTTTGTTCTATCTTTAAAAGTTTTCAATTTTACACAATTTTTCACAACAAATAAAAAATAAAATTCATTAAGCAAATATAATTTAAAATATAGGTAATCTTCAGTTTACAATGGGGTTTGAATCAAATACCAAGGTCATAAGTCTAAGAGGTTAGAGATCAAAAATATCTTATATTTATGGATTGTAACACTATCAATCTTTATTAGGGATACTATGCAATATCATAATAAACTTAATAAATACAAAACTACAGGAACGAGACACAAAAAATATAATTTTGCTACATAAGACAATTGTGCATGAACTTGTACACATCTGAATTGCATTGACCAATTACAGAATTTGCCAATGACATTACCATCATAATTATGAATGGTTGTAAGTGGATGGCATCATAAGTTTGGGATTACATGTATATATATCATATAAACAAATTTCTAATAAATAAATATATTTTTTCCATAAATAAAAAAAATTCAATATTTTTAATATTTAAAATATAAGTTTTATCATTATAATAAAATAACCATGATTAAATGACTATAATAATAATTTATGAATTTTGTAATTATATAAAAATACTTTATTATATAAGTCATCTTTATTCATATCTATTGATTATAAATATATAAGCTTATATATATATATACAATTTATATCATATTATGGCATTTATTACAACTGTCATATGACATAAATTGAATACATCATATTAAAGTCAATACCTAGCAATTTATAATTTAAGAATATTTTTTTGAGATATAATTATGCTATCAAGAATTAATCATCAATAATAATGTGTGTCAATTATTGTATTTCAAAAATTATGTTTCAGCAGTACCATAATCACAATATGAAGATTAAATACATCTATACTAAACTAAAATATACATAAAAATTCCATTGTATATTTATATTTATTATATATTTTTTATTTTTTTATTATATGTAAGATAAAGATAATTTAAATTATTTTTTAAAAAATAATTTTTTAAAAATTATTTTTTTTAAAATAATATATTTAAATTATTTTTTAAAAAATAATTTAAATATATTATTTTTAAAAAAATAATATTATTTATATTATTTTTTTAAAAATATTTTTAAAAAAATAATATAAATATATTATTTTTTAAAAAAATAATATTATTAAAAAATAATTTAAATTATTATAATTTTTTAATAATATTATTAAAAAAATTATTTAAATTTATTTTTAAAATTAAATTATTTAAATAATTTAATTTTAAAAATAATATATTTAAATAATTTATCTAAATATATTATTTTTTAAAAAATAATTTAAATTATTGAATATATTTTAGTTATTATAAGATATGTAAATAGAATGCTATCACACTATGATATTATAACATAAAACTAATACTGCACAATATAATAGATTATAGAACTGATTTTTAAAATATTTGACATACGAAAATTTTTTATTTAAAGTCAGATTCATGCAAGTTGAAGAATTCCTATAATTATGGATGAATGCCATGAGAGTCTGCTCATTGCATTTGGTTGTTCATTTCCATACTTTGACAATGGTTTTGTCATTTTTATTTATTACAGAATTTAAATTATCTTTAAAAGACAAATAAGTTTTCTTGACATAAGGTGGAGATGAATAGTCAAAAATGGTAGGCAGACCTTTCCACAACTGTCATTAGGGAAAAATATTGCTATGTAAATGAGACATCACATACAACATAATCATGATATCTAGTAATCTGCATTCATGATCATAGATATTGTATGCATTTCTATGTACATATTTTCTTATTTTAGTTTAGTTTTAATTTAGTACAGTTATATTTAATTTTACTTAGTTTTTTTTAGTTATTTTTTTTATATTTAATTTTGTAAACAAACTGATGATGGGTTATAAAAGCACTCTCTTAAATCTATACATTGTTTATTATTAAAAGCTGAGTATTTATTTGTATTAAAGGAAGATCAGGTTTATGTATCTGTATATTATATACTATATTTATTATATAGAAAATAAAGATAATTTAATGAAAAAATATTTAAAAACTTTCATTTCCATAAAATTTAAAATAATAAACTATAGTAAATACAGAAATGACTAGTGTGTATGATATAATAAACTATCTGATTATTTTTGTAACATTTCACAAAAACTGATTTTTCAATTATTACAAAATTATAAAAATAGAATAGTGCATATTATGCTGACAAAAAAATAAAAACATACTGAAATATTGAGATTTTTATTTAATGTTTATTTTGAATGGGATTTGACAAATTTTACTTAAAATAATGAATGTGATATTTCTATTTAAATCTTCTCACAAATTTTGAATAGATGTAATATATGCACTTTCCACAACTGTTAGAATAGACAATGATACAAACTGATATGAGAATCAGATTAAAGAGGATGTACATCATCATTCAAAATAAATATCTAAAAAACAAACATATAATATTTCTTGAAATAAGTCTCATCTTCACATCTAATTGAAAAGAAATGTTTTTTGTCAATAATGAATGCATACATTTAAAATAATGCTAACTTTTATTAATGCCTTCCTGGTTTAATATTTATTTTTTTTTGTAACAGAATGAGTTCTAGAATTAATGCTCGTATATTTGCTAATATTATACTAGAATAACTATTTAAAAGAAGATTTTATTTAAGAGTGATGCCACTTTGTGCAGAGTTAATATTGCATTAAGTTGAATGCAAATTGTCCGATATGATGAAATGTTTATGTTTTTATTAACGATCGCAATTACAATACACTTTAATCATCCAATAAAATCAGTAAATATTATAAACAATAATACAATCTAAATCAATGTGCGATTGGCAAAATTCACCATAAATAAATATTTTGCCAAAAAATATTATAGTGTACCAATATTTAGATTGTTTAATCGTATAACTTAATATTAAAGTATATACTTATATTATCTATATTTATAATAATATATATTAATAAGTGTTTACGCTGATCGAAACAGTAAAATATGAAGATAGGATATACTGGAAAATGTTTATTTATATTTGCTACAAACAGATCTAATTTTTTAAAACAAATTACAAAATTTCAGTATATGATTTAGGCTTAAAGAAAAACTTCAAAATATGTTTAACATTAAAAATCAATTTTATATCATTGATACATCCAGTTATTACTTATATTAGTGATTTCACATCATCTTACCTATAAGTTTGAAATTATTTCAATACTGAAGCTCGTTATATAGTAACGAAAATTAGCGATGTCAACAATTTCTTACTCTCAACGAAGGGAAAACACATCAAAATGGCGCCAAATACTGAACAGAGACCTCAATCTACAAACTATAAATTAAAGTAAGTATTAAAAATAAAACAAATACAATTAAATAAAATTATTTAAATTTATGATTAAAAATAATTTAAAAAAACATATATTTATAGTTTTATTTTTAAAAATATTCTTTCACATATAGTACAAGTATTTATATTCCGTTGCTAAGCGACCATATATCAACAATGTCAGATGGCATGTGTCGAGCGTTGGTCGAAACTTAAATTGTGAAATGCCACAAAATTAATTATTTATCAATATAATATTTGCAGGTATTTAAATGGAATTTACCATTTTCGTAGCTATAAACCAATTCTATACAATTTATGGTCTTTGATCTTTTAATTTAAAATAATAGATAATTTTTCATTTAAATTTTAAAATTACTAGTACTTAAATATATATATTTTTTGAATTATTCATGTCTTAAGATTCCATAAAATATACTATAAATGTTATTAACGACTAAGAATTTTTATCTATATTACTAAAAGACCACATTAAATTTTCATTACAGATAAATTTTACCCTTGCATAATGTCAAGTGGCGATTCCAGAAAAGATTTCATATTATCTGCTATAGTAGATTTTTTTCAACTGCCATCAAAACAATATATGCTTTCAGAATTATTTTCTTCAAAGCAGTTAAATACTTTCTTAGATGATAGGAATTGTTTTATATTAAGTTCTCAAGTTGATACTACAAAGGAAGAAATTGAAATAATATTACAAAATAAGGTTTGTTTTTCACTTAAGTTTATTTATTAAATAATAGATAATTTTTATCCAAAGAGAATAGGATTATTGAAATGCAGTATTTGTATTTTCATATAATTTCTTTGATTCTTTAATTATATTATATTTATATGCAGTAATAAATTTTTTCAAATATTTTAATGCTTTGGAAATTTTTAAAATATTTTATATAGAAACAGTATAATATAAGAATAACTAAAATATTCAAAAAATTTCCTGAATAATGCTTACTAAAACTAAAACTTTTCTATATTAATTAATTACTAATTTATCTACAATATATTTGAATATTAAGTATTTCAAATACAAAATATTAACACAAATACACATAAAATTTAAACTAATAAAACTCTTTAAAGACAGCACTGATGAGCAGACCTATGTGTAAAAAACAAACAAAAAACAACAACTTTCTACTTTTGTAAGAAGTGCTTTCGGCTTTTAATTGCCATCCTCAGCTTATACATTCGAAAATAGAACATCAATTCAAAAGTTGTATACATCGGAAATTATTCTAGAACATTAAATTCAAAAACATTGGTGAAACAATGTTTGTTGTTTGTTTTTTACACATAGGTCTGCTCATCAGTGCTGTCTTTGAAGAGTTTTATTAGTATAAAATTTAAATTTATGTATACTATATATATAATTTTTAAATAAACTTAAAAAACTTATGCTTAAAATTACATGATGCTAAAATTTAATTATTATAATTAAAAATTTTTTAATATAGTAATTTTTGAGTTGATGCATAAATTTGTAGTGTTTTTTTCCCCCTTGGCAAAATTTTTATTCTACAAATCATTTTACATAAACTAATCAATAATATATTATTACTAAACTCTTGCATTATTATTACTGATTCTCAACATTCTGGTGGTTTGGAGTAGAAGAAGTCGTCAAGCCAATTTTGAAGTGCAGCTTTATTATTAAAGAAGATTCCTTGAAGGTTATTAGATAGAGAGCAGAAAATGTGAAAATTTGATGGGCAAAATCAAGAGAATGAGATGGATCTGAAATAACTTTCCAACCGAGCTCTTGGATAATCCTTTTCGTCATGTTAGTGAAATACAACTTGATATTATCATGCTGCAAAATCACTCGATGCATTCTTCCTATAGTCTGTCCCGGTTAAGAAAAACCCTGATGTAAACAAACAAGATGTGAAGAGGCTTAAAAGTTGTGACATTATTGGCTGGTTCTGAATGATGTATTACGTCACTCACATAAAGTAGTGCACTTTAAAAAGCCATAATATATATGTATAACCACAGAATATAACTATTTTTTATGTTAATATATAATCACTTTAAATATTTCCATCATTAATTAAACTGAGTCATAACCATTACACATTTTTATGTCCACCTTATTTAGTTCAACAATTTATTTCAAGATGTTGGATGTATCGGATTCTTTGCTTGAGAGGAAATTTTGCAAAAATGTTAGCGGAAAAATTTTGAATAGTGAAACACAACAAATAATCATTAATGTTTATGAAAAACTATGAGAAAATAATCCAACTATTAGTTTAAAGGAACTCACTTCACACTTCACAATATTTAACATCTCTTCACATGCTTGTGCACATGTAGATGAACTTTCCCACCCACATATTTTTCCCCAATCAGCACTCATTTAGAGAGCATGAATACAAATTTCAAAGAAATGGTTTGTTTACATCAGGGTTTTTTTTAACCAGGATAGACTATAGATGCAAAAATTATGTTAAAGTTCATAATTTCGTTTTATAGTTTTATCTGCTAAGAGTATTTTTTATCTTATAAAAATTGTGGTGCTTTCAATTGTTTATGAAATTTTCTTGATTTTAATTGATTGATAATTGTTAGCCAAATTATTAATTAAAATACCAGTAAATTAAGTTTGACAAAAGCCTAATCTTTTATTTTAAGATAGAAGTTTTAAATATATTTACTGATAATAAAATTAAAAAGTTAATAGCATGTTAATCTTTTCATGATGAATAACTATTTTCATGTTAATCTTGTTTGGCTGAATTGTGAAATTATGGCATATTATTAATAATTACTAATGATAAATATATATATATATTTATTAAAGTAACAATATTAAATAAAATGAATATCATAATTTTGTATAAATATTAAATTAACAGTAATCTGAAAAATACAATAGTGTAATCGTATTACTTGAGTTTATATAATATTTTTCTCAGAAAAGTTAAATTTTTTCATTTACTTATTGTTAAACTAACGCTTTTGATTATAAATCAGTATTTTTAATGTAAAACTAATAATTATTTTAATTTTGATAATTATCATAGATAATGCTGCTGTTTTAGAATCTAGAATACATATAATTAAGAAAATATAATGCATATTTACAATAAATATATATATGTTATACAGTAAATAAATACGGCATTTTTTTCAGGGTTCTGCTGCTCTATTTGATATGATTGACTATTATGAATCTGCCTCGGAATTAAATATATCTTTTAATAAAAATATTGATTATAGAGGTTGGCAAGCATGTGCTAGGATGCTAAAAAAGGTAATTTCTAGTAATTACTGTATAATGAAAATTTAAATTATTTATATCTTAAAATTATCATCAGTAGATAAAAATTTTAATTTATAGATATGAATATTTTAAATGATAGAATTTTAACTAATAACTAAAGCATACTGGATTGAGTTACTTCTGCAAAAATTTAAAGGTTGAGTTCTTATACTATTATTTTTAATTTTAGGAGTAAAACTAGATCATTAACTGTCTAAAACATGAATAATCTAACACTGTTGTAAATAAATAAATTATACATTTTGAAGAAGAATCAAATCCCTTTTTTTTTAATCTTAAATTGACAATTTTCTTGCAATTTATAAAAAATCAGTGTTGTTATAAAAATTGTTATTGAAATATAAAAACAGTGAAGTCACTCATCATTCTTAAAGCAATTATAAAAAAATTATTCATTAGAACAAACTATTATTAGATGCAAAACACTATAAAATCCAGCTAGTAGATATTAGGAATTGAGATTAGAATAAAAAAGTAAAAGCTGTGATGCAAATCAGGTTAAATGTTAAAAAATTAAAAATTATAAACTAATTAATATCCTAAATAATCTATATTTACTTGTCTTTGTATAAGAATACAAGAATAAGAAGAATACAAATAATCTTACAAATTATTATTTGAATTAGTAAATACTGTATTTTAATACAAAAAGCAAGTTTTTAATTTTATATTTAAAAATAAAGAAAATCATAATTTAAACATTTTCAGAAATTAATGGAGGAGAATTAGTGATACATTAAATATATCATAGAATTCTAATTTGTCTTGTCAAACATAATTAAGAAAGGAATTGATTCTATAGTATTTATCATGATTGAATACACGAAAATGCAATATACAATGATACAAAATATCATTGTATATTGTATTTTCTTATATTTAAATATTTATTTTGAACAAAGTACTGTATATACACTACTAATTTATGAAAATAAAAAAATTATTTTGTGAAACTTTCAAAAATTAAAAATGAAATAAAATATATTATATATATCACATATATATAATAGAAATAAATTTAGTCATGTGATCCAAGATGAGCATTAAATATTTAAAGAAATAAATTTATATAAAAAAATTGGTATAAAATTATATATATTAAATAAAATATAAATATTTGAATAATTTTTGAATAATATACAGATAAAATGTTTGTATAATTCTAGAAATTAATGATAACTTGAATAATTTATATTATTACAAAGATTACATAAATATATTTTCTTTGAAAAATTTGATTAATAATAATATACTAAAAAACAAACTTAAAATTACCACATTCTAGCTAATAAATTTAAATTCAACACAAAACTAATATAAAAATGTTATTAACATATTTGATTTATAATAATAATCAATTAAAATATAAAAAATAAGCTTATATTGACCCTAATTTAACTTAAAATGTTCATTAAAAAGCTTTTTCAGATAACAATCCATCACCAGTAAGTTATTAGTAAACAAATATAAATGTAGCAATAGATCAAACATAAAATTGAATTTAAAATTCAATTAACAAAATATGTTAAACTTACAATATTAAAAATATGGTTTTTACAAACATCATTAATAGTACAATACCAATAATTTAAATGACAAAAATAATCTAAAATAAATAAAATAAAATGCTACACTAATGCATATCTTTAAATAACTTAATGAGAATGATGAAATGGAGAAAGTCTTCCAGACAGAAGGCAATGAGCTAATGTCCTTTATATTAACAACTCTTAAGTTATGCTAGTAGATATTCCTTTTTATCTTTATTTTGATCAATGATTTGTGTAGCCTTTGATCAATGGTAATATTATTATCGTATGCTTCTAAGAGCAGTAGAAGTATTACCAAGAGGGATATCCCTTTTATGTTTGTCGATTCTATCTTTCAGTTATTCAATATGATGATGAGGATGTTAACAGTTATTCTTATGTATGATGATGAGGTGTCAGTGTCATTGTTCAAAAAAGAGATTTTATAAATCCCATTCCTTTGCATTATTTGTTTATCATTATGTATCATCATAAATATATTCTTATTTCTACTAACTGACTAGTTCATTGCCTTCTGCATGGAAGATTCTCATTAAGTTAATTATAGACATGCATTTTTATAGCATTTTACTTTATTTATTTTATATTATTTTTGTTATTTTAATTATTGTTATTATAATATTAATATTGTTTATAAAAACCATATCTTTAATATTGTAAGTTTGATATATTTTATTAATTGAATTTTAAATTTAATTTTATGATTGCTCTGTTCTTGCATTTGTTTGCTTGTTTGCTAATAGCTTACTTATGATGGATTGTTATCTGAAAAAGCTTTTTAATATCAAAAATGTAGATTAAATCATGTATTTTGTAAGGTATTTTTCAATATAGGAATCTATGAATTGGAATTATCAAAAATATCCCAATTCAAGGCCTATGCTAGTTAATATATAATTTTGAAAAATTTGCAAAATTTTATTGCTGCAGTCCAATGGAAAATTGAAAGAGGATCAGTTGGATTACAATAATAAAATTGAATAAAACATAATAGAAACTGCTGAAAAGTGTTTCAAAATATAATCAAAATATATTTTTAAATTTAATATATTTTAGAACAGTTATATTAACAAGAGTTCTTATTTAGAACATTTCTATTCTAAATAAGAACTCTTGTTAACCGTAGAACTGCCACAAAACTTACGTCTACTGCGCAGCAATTAACGTAAATTATTTTAATTATTAATGAGTTT